>PNEQ01022835.1:27098-98927 GCA_003012365.1 Medauroidea extradentata
AACACTGACACAACGTAGCTGTCTGCAGACCAATAACATGCATTAAATATTAAAATAGTGGCATTCTTATTGGCTCAGTCAAATAGGGCAGTAGCTCCACGTACAAGGAAAAGCCAGTAATCTTTTGATAAGTTGAACGTATGTTGAAGCCTAGCAAATAGTCAAGTTTTTCCGCGATAAACCATCATCTCTACTCATAGTTCTTGTGTAGTGAGTTGTAAACGTCAAAATTTGCACTTTACGGTTTTATGTACGCTACTAAAACCTACTGACATACCAGACCGAAAATAATTCACAGTGTATAACAATGTTGTAGGCTGTGATTTGACGCACACAAAAACCAAAATAAATACATTTTTAAATGTTCATTTAAAATCTCAGGTGCCTACTTTAAACCGCCGTATACCAATGACCATGATATACCTAATGGCTACTTATTGTGTTGTGAGAAGTCAATAATAAGCGGCACCTACATACCAGCGTATTAGTGGCTGTAGCGTCAACTAGCGTACAAACCATATACAGTTCTCAGCAACTTGTGCCCTGCCTGGCATCAACCTACGAGCCGCCACTGGTAACTTTCCTCCCTCGGCAGAGCCATCTGCCCAATCTGACTATTTAAGGGCGAAATAAATACTTGGTAGACTTGTGAATCTACCCGACCCGCGCGGTCTGTAGACGGAACCGCAAGGCAGAAGGGCTTAAATGAAAACAAACCTAAGGCAATCCCCGAGAATATAGGGCGCGCTGTTTTACAAATAAAAGATGCAGCACCACAATCAAGGTCTTTCCCCGGGACGTCAGCTGGAGAGTGGTCTCCAGGATCGTCTCCCTACTGACCAGGTTCCACTCGTGAGCCGTCCAAGCCTAGCATCTCCGTTCGTAGTCTGGCGAGGTCACGACTGTGCTCACGACCGACTCCGTCCAGGCCAACCCAAATGCGATTTATCAGTATTATAGCCGCTTGGAACTTGATTTATGATTACATGCATTAAGCTCCTTTCCAATTACGTGACTCTCAGGTCTTCGGTCAACAGTGTTGTGCCGTTTTATACTCACATTACTGTGATCGTTGTATTATACAATGATGTTTTTTCTGGATGTATGCTACTATTAACGAATTTTGCAGTGTCGTAGAAAATCCAAAGTTACATAACAGCAGCCTATCAGTCTGCTGGAGTTTCTAAAATTGTTCGCGTCCCTGAAGACGTGAACAGATACACTGAAAAAAGAGTATAGTTGCAGGTACCATACTTCAGTTAAAATAGGGACAACAAAACAGTTTGGTGGTCGGTACTACTCTGGACAGTTCCTCCAACAATCTGTTTTGTAGAAGTCACCATCTGGTTTGTAAAGGCAACAAGGCTCTTTGTTTCTTCTACAAAACAGATTGTTGAAGGAACTGTCCAGAGTAGTACCAACGACCAAACTGTTTTGTTGTCCCTATTTTAACAGAAGTATGGTACCTACAACTATACTGTTTTTTCAGTGTACCATTTGTTGTTGACGTCGAAAGAAGCGTACTATTATCGTCTATGTAATACTCGCTGTGTTGTCTTGTCTACAACAATTTCGGACACTGTGTTCATTTGTGTTGTCTTTCGTTGTCTTTGTCTATCGTTGTCGCCATTGTCTGTTTCGACTTTCCTTTATCGTTAATACACCGACTTTTTTCCTGTTTCGAAATTATTTGTGCGTTTTAACTGCAACCGTGTCTGTCTTCTTGGTGTGATTCTTGAGTTTTTGTTGTTAATTTTCATCGTGATTTGTCATTTACGTAACCTTGGACTGTCTTAGTCATCTGTGACCTTGGGGTTCCCGCAACTCAACATCACTTGCGTACCCAGCAAATCAGTTCACTTTGTCAAACATTATTGTTAGGGAGGGGCAGGTAGAGATAAGGTGAATCAGAAAATTGTAATAATGCTTTGCCCCTCACTACTTCCCAAACACTTCTATGAGTTGTATGAGTGGTCGGTGATTATTTAACACAACGTTCAGTAGTAGCGTACCAGGACTTTCATTGGCCAAGTTAGCTGTGAATACACGAATGACGACAAAAATAACCTGGACACGCAGCTAGCGTTGAACCTAGCAAACATACAACTTTACCGATGAAAAATCTATGACTCTGTTACCGAAAATTTTGTAGGTACGTAATTACTATTCATTAAGAAAAATTTAATATTATGTTTAACTTTCTCAGTCGTTACTCTCCGAGGCTACATCCTGAGCGGTGGATATAGTGCTCTACCAAAATAGTCACACTACACAAATTACGCCTTAAAAACCAGCCTTCTTAAAGGGTTTGAGAGCATTGAAACAGACTGTTAAAATGCCCTTGACATGGGGTTTTTCTGGGTGCAAATATTTGTATACGAATAATTAACAGCACGTACAGCTAAATTATATTTATTTGTGACAGTTAAAATAGTAATTTTTCTAATTAGGACCATCTGCATGATTTCCGGGAGTCTTCTAGACCCAAATACCATTATATATATACAAACAACAACCTCTTTGTTTCATTTTCTGAATTTAATCAAAATCCAATACTATTAATTAATACGTCATTTTCGTCGTTTAACGTAAATATACACAATACAATGTTCTGAAACCCGACGTACGCTGTACCATATTTAGTTGCACTTCCCAATGGTTTGTTCATCTTTAATTCATAAACCCCCTCCCCCTCTTTTTCACAGTGGGCCTGGTTTTGCATCATAAAATGTTTGATATAATACAATAACGTAGGAACGGAAATTCAGGAAAAATGTGACCGACAGTAGCGTTAATTTTGTCGCGTTCACCTTAATAGTTCCCACTCATGATCTGTGCATGATTACATGCACAGTAAATACATGTGATGATCACGGTTTCAAGAACGTAAATAAAAGTATAATTTAGTTTGACTTAGATGTTGTAGTTGTGGTGCACGGCAAATTCTGTTTATTGTGTGTAGTTATCACACTGTTATATAAACATTAACAATGGAGATAAAATTGAGATCGGCTTAAAAAAGAAAACATTACCAGTGCTTTAATAAGTACTCGCTTTGTTGTTTCTGTAGGAATAATATGTTACGTAGTATTTGAAAAGTGAGTGCCGCTTCCATAATCGCACCCCTGTTGCCACAAGCCAGGCCGTGGAGCCGCAGCAGTGTTGGTCTGGTGGACGCGATGAAAGTTTGTTGAGGGCGGTGTGCGTGGGGCGCTCCACGTGGCCGGCTTGTTGCGGGCGGTGTGCGAGTCACGTGGAAGGGGCCAGCGAGGCTCTGGCCTGATCGATATGCGCGCGGGCCGCGGCGGTTCTCGGATAGGGGGCAGCGTAACTCGGCCACACACCCACACACACTTTGACGAAGGAACAGGTGACACGGGGAAGGGGAGAAGAGGGGACTTATCTGCCCCCGGAGCTATGCTAATGGCGCCGGCACCATACCACTGTATTTTCTACCCAGCCTCCCCCACACACGCGCTTCCCACGGTCACCCCCCTCCATCCCACAATCCTACGCAACGTGCTCGTGAATATTTAACGTAACCTCCCAACCCCCTTTCCTTCGCCACGCGAGCGATAACGGACTCCGGTCACCGAGTCGGCATTTTTTTTTTTTCTGTTTAATACGGCCGCCGGCACCCCGCAGACACCCACGCATCCATGTCATTACTGGGGAAAAGACCTTTCACCACGCAGCTTCGCGGATCTTGCTGCCAACGCTTTCCTGCTGCCCCCCCCCCCCAACCGTTTTTCTAAGTTACGAAAATAATCAGTCGCGGGAATGTATTGTCACATACGAGGTTGGGTGTATCGGCAAGGGCTGGATTTCTATCATACACATTGTGTCCAGGTACAAGGAAATGCCGTGTACAACCTCCGAATAACGTGTAGATTATCGATTATACACAAGTGTAAGAATCGCATGATGATTGTTCTTCAAAACGTTAAGGTCTCTTAATTTCCGCGAAAATATTTTTGCCCCACATTTTTTTATACCTTACTCATCCGATTTGTGCAGAGACGACTCATGTTTGACTGTGTACATATAATCATCATTATAGATGATGGTTTATCGCGAGAAAACTTGACTGTTTGCTGGGTTTCAACATACGTTCAGCTTACAAGAAGATTATTGGCTTTAGCTTGTACTTGGAATTGTTGCCCTATTTGACTGAGCCAATAAGAATCCCGATATAGTAATATTGTAATACTTGACGGCTACGTTTATCAGTCGTATATCAGTCAACCATATGTGTTGCAATTAACCACAGCGTTTTCAAGGGTGTGTTGGTACAAAACATTTTCGTAATATACCATCATCTCCAATCATCATGCGTTGAGAGTAAGAAAAACATCTAATCACTGGCAAAGAAGCAGAAATGCTGAAGCGTTCATAAGTAGGGACAGAATGTTTTCGCGAAAAGATTTCTGCGTCACTTTACTTCAGAGCCTCACGTACACATGGGCAGCTGTGCTTCATGGTTGTTGTCAGCGTGTCTTTCGCCAGACGTGTTTCTAATTTGACTGCACCAATCAGAGTAAGGTTAATGTGACTTCATACGGCTGTGATTTGTGTTCCCCAAGACACGTAAGAGGTAAAACATCCAATCACTTGACCATGAAGCAGAACTGCAGATGTACACGCATAAGGCGTTCAAACCAAATGGTGCAGAAATATTTCCGCTACAAAATCGTGTCTCAGGTGATAGTATGTTTTAACGCACAGCGTCTCGGGGATATACCCGCAAATCACAGACGAAGAGTGCATTAACTTTGTTCTGATTGGTACAGTCAAATGAAAAACTACTCTGCACAGATACACGCAGTTAATTACCATGAAACATAGCTGCAGGTGTGCACGTAAGTCAGTGAAACTAATTGGGTCGATTAAAATGAGAGAATTCTTTAATTAATTATAGGAAGATAATATTATTTCGAATATTTTATTTTAAATCTGGACGGGGATGTCATTGGCTGAGGTCTGTAGTTAGGAATCAGACTAGCATTCACGTGGAGTGATATCGGAAAACTTGGAAATCCGCAATCTAGATTGCCCGACCAAAATGAAATCCATGTCCTCCCGAGTTGTAGCACATGTAAGTAAACGTGGTAAATTTTGCTGTTGGATAATAGTTTGCTGGTTCAGAACAGACGACGCTGCTAGAAAACGAGGAGTAAATACCCTGCAATATATCCTGTGGTTGAACGGGCTACTGATCACAACAGCCAGTGCACGTAAAGCCGCAGCTCCAGTATACGACCAATGGTGTGCAGTTTCGTCTACAAGTCATTGAACATGTGTACAGCCACTGATGTTTGGTGAAAAGATGTCCTACAACTTGTTCCATTACCTCACGTGTACTACGTGTACACCTGTCGCTGCAGCTCTGCTTGCTAGTTATTAATAAATAGAGACCGGTAGTTTTCGCCATAAAGTTTCTGAACCACTTTGTTTCAATAAAGGCTACCTTACGTTTGTTTCTGTTCCACTGCTTCACTATTATTGACATTTGGAGCGCATGTATTTGTGTAAATGTGTCACTTACTTGACTCTGCCAATCAGAACAAAGTCACTGCGACACCACACACATGTGATTAGTGGGTAGAACCTCAAAATGCTGAGAGTTTAAAACATCAATAATTGATCACGAAGCCACAAATTAAAAGTTTCAGGAGTGTACGTGAAACAAGTCAGTGCACAAATCTATCCAGTAAAATGAACGCCTCTAAACATGCGAATTATATGGTCCCATGTAATACGTAACAATAATGTTGAATGTAATTATGTATGAACCTACCGTGATCACTAGTGTTCTCGCTTGTCATTTAGTATCGGCTCCTACTAGATGCAATTAATTGTGAAAATTACAAATTGTGAGTAGTCTACAGTAAATCATTTGTATGTATATATGAAAATAGCCTGTCCCCAACTTAATCAAAAATGTCTTCACAGACTGTAACTCAATACCACACCAACGAATTTTAATTCTTAAACTTAATAAACAATTAACTTCAAATCGAAAATATATTGTTCGTTATTTTTTAAACACGTACACAATTTGCGGTATTTGAAACTCACAAAAAATTCAACTAAACAATAAAACAATTTGGGAGTTTTGTCTGGAATAATTTTCCTACCTTCAAACTATCGTTATAAACTTAACTTTCACTTACCATATCGGAAGTGTGGTGTAACTATGGTTAATTTAATATGAGAGAACTCTTTCATTAATGAGACAAAGGGAATGTTGTTCACTCGAATATTTTATTTAAAATCTCGAAAGGGGACTCACGTAGCTCTGAATTCACGACGCTCGCTCAAGGAAATGTACGCCGTCAAGTTCACTGACTGCGCGTCCCTCTTAGTTCGGAGTCCTTTCCACACTTCTCATCTCCCACCGTACGACATTCCAACACTGACTGGTGGAAAGGAGGTTCGTGGGTGGAGTCGTAGCATCGAATATCTGATGTGATGATAATTTGTAGGTTGTAGAGTGGCGGATTGCTTTATTCCCTAGGGATATAGTCTTGTGCAATGTTCGGAAAATGCTGCGAGGTAAAGTCAAAGTCGGCGTTCCACTGTTCTCTTCCCGACCCCGAATGCGACTTTAGGTGGTTCACTTTAAAGCGAGCAATTATAAAAATAATATATTTGTTGAGGATATTAAAGTAAAGTTTTGAGAATTGTAAAACGTTAACGCTAGTTTTTAGTTACATGGAAGGTTTCGTGCTTAAAATAGTAAAGATGTAGGCATAATGGCTCACAGAAAATTGCAAGCAGTGCTCAGGTTATTCTGAACAGCCTATACCAAGTTACGCAAGATTGTGACACCCGGCTTCACACCTAACACTATGTCTAAGAACTTTAATTTAGTGCCAGGAAACGTCATGATTAAGACCAATAAAATAATATAATGTTCTATTGAACATAAAACAGTGTTTAATGTCACAAGTAAGCCTAGTTTTTCCGCAACTAATATTTATTTCTCTCTTTTAAATGAGTTACCTCATTTCTGCAAATAAGTTTTTGTATTTGTATGCTTCCAAAACATTGAAATATTAATTTATTTCCCGTGCTACCGTGGTCTTGTGCTAAACTAGAAAACGTTTTTTTTATTTGCGGCAATTATCATCACTTGTTATGTATGAAAACGACAGTTAATGAAAACATAACATTTTTTCTCTCTGCCAGCATCATCATAACTCAACAATTTTCACTTCCCATTTTTCTCAAATGGCGAAGTTCTAAGTTATAACTAATCTTTAGAACAACAAAACAACGAAATTTTGCATCGCTGTTTTCGTTGCGAGTCTGAATTTCACGCAGACGAAACAACGATACAGAAGTACATTCGAAGAGATCTGGTATATCTGGAACAGTTGTAGCAAGGAGAACCTCAAATGCTGAAAATTCCATACGGCTGAGTTAATAGGATTCGCCGCTCTAGGGAAATTTATACTTCGGCGAACAAGGGCCTGAGGGAAACTGCGGGTCTGCGGGCGTGGCGAATGATCAGAGGAAGAGAGAAATGCTGATATATTTGGATAATGGAGCGGGGCGAGTATTTGATACCAGGAATTTCTGGTTCGCTTCAGTATCGCACCATAAGCTTACCAACAGAAGTTTGGAATGCATAAGTGACCCAGTTTCAGGTTGTTTACACGAAACTGCTACTCATTCTGCAATGCTGTTATCTATTTAATGGAACACACGCTTTTTATTCTATACTTATATATTCCCTAAACAAACTGCACCTTTATTACAACTACGGTATTGCTGTACTGTACATAATAAATCAAATATTTTGATAGGGACCTGAAAAATTAGCGTTTTGTTTTAGGAACAAGCTAGAATTCAAGCTACTGTAAGTTCGTGTCACTTTCACAATTGGTCCTTGACTTATTTGAGAACTCGTTTAAGTCGCTGAGCCAATAGTAAACATTTAACTAAGCGCAAGCCTGCATCACTGCCTAAGCGAGCAGCTAATGAACAGCTGCTGTTTTCTTGAATGCACATTATGTTCTTGAAGGCTAGACTAGGTAAGTGAACCTGCGAATATTTCGGATCTCTAATAATTGAATATTTACTCACTGATTGTCTCATAAATAGAGGTCGAAAAATTTCACGGATTCAATGACCTGCATGCTAGTATCATTGTCCTATGCATAGTCCAGCCCCGTCTATTCGTTTAATGTCCGCTGTTCCATTGAGTAGCAGCTAGTTGACTAATGGTCGGAGCTTGAGTATGCACAAGACAGTGCATGCTAACATGAAGGTCATTGAATCAAAGAAATTTTCCGGCCACTACTCATAAAATATTTGCACTGTAAAGCTGTTACCGGGCGATCACATATGGTTTATCGTGCACAGAAACTTTTTGTCAAGAATCGTATACTAATATCGTGTATTAAGTATTCAGTTTCCTTTTTAGAGTGTGAACATGGTAATTAACTGCATAATTGCCTTTTACCGACTACTGTAGCTTGTATAATACCAACCCCAGCTGTAAAACAGAAACATACAAAACTTAAAATAATAATTATAATAAAAATAAAATTTTGGTTAGCCGCTGAATGTCCTGAAGAAAGAATGCTAAGAAAATATTGCACAACAATTTATTGTTCTTTACATAAACGCGTTTTTTTTATTTTTATTTTTACTAACCCCCTTTAAAGTGTCGTCCCTATCGTTTCCCATTTTACTACCTAAAATTTGGTTTAACAAGAAGCATATGCGAGGGGTTATGGTAAGTAAAAAATAACGGTTTTTTAAACTATGGTATTTAATTTGTATGAGTTTTTTCCGCGATGTAGTCTGTCTTCAAAATTGTGTGTTATAGGACTGACTGTGGCAGCTGATGGCTTGTTACCAGGTAGAGCTGTTACTGTCGAGAACTGTACATGTTTTTCTGCTAGTTGACGCTACTGCCACTCTCACGCTGCTCTAAAGATGCAGACTTTTAGTAGAAACGTGCCAGATGCGCATTATTATTAAATGACAGGCCAGGCTTCACTGCTATGTACAAACCTGAGTTGGTTTACTGCTGACCATTGTGTGGTATCACTTAAGGGTCCATGGTACATGGATAAATGCTAACTGCATCTATTATAAATTTTTAGGAGTCTTGAAGCCAATAAGCAAAAGTCAAAATAAAACAATCCTACAAAATAGTTTTTCCAACTTTCTGAACAAAATTTTCTCCCCAGCGTCGTGTTTCTGGGACGTTATTTCTGACGCCGTAATTCCGTTAATTTAATTGCGACGGCAGATAGGACGCTTAGCAAATATGCAATTTTGGGAAATTGTTGTATTGTCAGGAGATTTTTTATTTGCGTGTGACTAACCCTAATGTCATGAAAACAATTTTAGTTTACACATTGAAGTTTTAGTAGTGTGTGTTTCACACAAACACGCCTAACGTAAAATTAGAAGTTGCACAGAAATGTATGTTTTTATCTTCGTGAAGCATTCAGTGTAGCAACTCTGCCTTTAAGGGTCATTTTAATAGCGCTGTGAGCTGTCCAACCGTATCGGCTTTCGCTGATTCATCGGTATGTAGATATAAAATAGATAAACGAATCAGGGAAAGCCATTGTCGTTGAAGATCTTAAAGAACTATGAAAGTGACCCTTCTTACAAGGGTTATCATATCTAAGACCGTAGCTTTCATCTGTAGATGTCTATAGAATGGGACCCTTGATTTTCGGGAATATATGTTGCCATGACCTTCTTTCAATGCCATAAGTGCACATCTGCATCTGTGCTACATGGTTATTGTCAGCGTGTCTCTGTGCAGAAACGTCTCACATTCAATTGTGCCTGTTAGAACAAGGTTACTGCGACACCACACGCCTGTGATTTGTTGGTAGAACTCAGAGACGCTGAGAGTTAAAAACATCCAATCATTGACAATGAAACAGATATGCAAGTGTGTTAATAAGGTATTGAAACAAGCTGGTACAAAACAAAATATTTTCTTTAAAACTAAGGGTACGTACAGGGGGTAGCCAAGGATGTTGAGATAGGGGTGTTAAACCTCACTTGTCCCTTGTGACTAGTTTTGAAGAAAATTATCACAAAGTTAAATATATTTCTACCAGCAAAATATTCAACGTTTTGTCATGAAGATTGTTGAAAAAAAGCAGCACTATTTTAAATCTTGAAATCCATATTTTCCCGGGGGAGGACCCCGGGACCCCTCGTTTTAAAAGAGTGGTCGGTGTTCATTATATTATTATCAGGTTAACCCTCCCATCTTACCCAAATCACAGAATATTTAGGAATACATACGTGAAATAGCCAGTAGAACAGCGAACTCAGTCACACACGCCAGGAAAATGACTTCCCCGGCCAGCAACATGGCAGAGACACCGGCTGCCAATCAGAGTAAAGCAGCTGCTTTGCTAGAGGCAGCCGGGCCAATAGTAAACCTGCAGTAATATGTAGTAGCCAAGCAAACACGGGGCTGGTATCAACAGCCTCGGCACAGACTAAATAGTAATACAGATATGAAATAACGTGGCGGCTCGTTTGATACGTGCGAACTTCGCCGCTTGTTGGCTGCCCGAGGTTGTTGATACCAGCCTCGTGTATGTTTGGCTCCTGCATGTTACGACACATTTCCTATTAACCTGGCTGCCGGCTAGCAGGGCAGTCGCATTACGCTGATTGGCTGTAGGCGCCTCCACCATGTTGCTGGCCAGGGAAGCCATTTTGCTGGCGTGTGAGACTGAGTTCGATGTCCTTACGGCTATTTCACTTCTGTATTCCTAAATATTCTGTGGCCTTGGTCAGCCAATAATCGGCGAAGTTCGCCCGTATCAAAAGAGCCGCCACGTCATTTCATGTCTGTATTACTATTTAGTCTGTGCCCAAATCCTGACTACTCCGCTGGTCTCTTGCAATGGCGCAACGCGAACGAACTGTGCCGACCACGAGTTTGCTGTTTCTCTCCATGCCGCGTGTGAAGAGGTGCAGTATTTAAAGTGGTTAAATGACGTAAGCGCAGCGTACAGGATCCACGGAGCGTGGCCCGCCCTCTCAGGGTGTGGCACTTAACGCTCTGCTGGCGTTGTTGTGCAGCGTTGTCTTTTAGTGCGGGAAGTAGAGTTGCGAGGCGAGTGCACATCGCGATGTGCTCTGCCGTGCACACTCGCCGCCACGGCCGGCCGGACATCCGTCAAAGAGACGCTCGACCCCCGGAACACCCCACTCCCCCAACTACCCTTCCACTGTTGATGCACTTCCAGCTACACTTAATGGACCGTGCAGACTATCCACTCAACACACGCACCAGTTTTCTGATAACATTCTACTGACTAGACTAGACTGTTTATTATTCAGAGGAACAGCGTCAAGGACGAGTTTGACCGTCTCATCTGTTGCGGTATCGCCTCAAGCGTAAAACACTGAAACGGCTTGCACTGGCATCGTTGAACACTCGCCTGACTGACACTTTCAGCGGTGACCCCATATTTTTATTGGTGAAAAGTTTTAAGCTCATTCCAGTTCGCCTTTCTATCGTAGTTTCAAACGAATCCCGTGAATTTTGTTTAAGATATAAAAATTTGAAAAATCTGTTTTTAACCATGATGAGTTCTTCTACCACGCTGCAACGCTGTTTACAAGACAGGCAGGTGGTCGACTAAAGGGCGCCGCCTACCCGCGCGTGAGAGGCTCAAAAGCGACGGAGACATAAGGTCGACCTCGAAGCGCTCATCAAATGCCGCGTCGCCTCAACGAGCCAAGCTCTAAAATACCGTGCAAAGTTCCCGCCCAGCGGTTTTTACTACGGGACATTAACCGGTGATCATATAATTGTATTGGTGGAAAGTCTGCAACTAAGTTCAGTGCAGTTCGCAATCTGAGTTTCGCATACATCCTGTTAGTACAGTTTGAAGTACGGAAGTCTGAAAAGGCTGTTTTTAGCCATGCTAGAGGGCTTAGAAACAGTGTTTTTAATGAGCGTGGCGTCTTAACAATGAGGTTCCGACCTTGTCTGGAGTTTGTTTTCTTATCGTACGTTGGCACAATAGGCACACTTGGAATATTTTCGCCGAAAAATCCTGTTTACAAACACACTGCAACGCATTAGAAACGTGAGGCAGGTGGTCGACTTAAGACCTCGTTGTTAAAGGGCCGTAAAACCCTATCATCTCACTATTTTATCACGTTGTCAGAGGCAGTGGAAAGTCGCAAGAATCTTTAGAGCCACCGTATTTGCAAACAATGTAGCGGCAATAGCCTTATATAGGGACAAGAAAATTTCGTGGATTCAATGACCTGCATGTTAGAATCCACTATCCTGTGTATACCCAAGCCCCGACTATTTGTCCATTAGCTGCTACTCATTCAGACAGCAAACAATGAACTAATATACGGGACTTGAGTATGCATAGTACAATGGATTCTAGCCTGCATGTCATTGAATCCGCAAAATTGTCCTGTCCCTAGCCCAGTGGCGGCTTGTGGGTTGTTGCTAGGTAGGGCACATGTAGCAGAGAAATGTATAGTGTTGTACGCTACAGCCACTGACACACTGGTGTGTACTATGTAGGTGCCGCTTATTACTGACAGTTCACAACACATTAAGTAGCCAGTACATATTTAACAGTCATTGGTATACGGAGGCGAGTTCACGGAAGAGTACAGTTCTCTGCCGATTGTGCACGCCCTGGCAACAACATACGAGCCGCCAGTAGCCGCGCACTACAGATATCATTGGCCCAGCCAGATGGGGAAACACTATAGTAGGGCCGTTCTAGGAAAGGACTTGGGTCCCCCCAGCAAAACCTGCCAGTAACAAGCCACTTGCCGCTGAGAAGGGAAACAATATGTATGTTGGGTCGATGCGAGTGTCAAACCGTCATGGCGACTACTGGACTCCACAGGCGACGTTGCCGCTACTAAAAATAGTGACACCCCACACGTAGTGTAACACATGGAGCTACCCTCAGACGTCACTCTTGTTAGGCCGCATTGTTTTGATTAGTACAAACAATTTAAATGTGTCAGTTTTCGCATTGTTTATAAAGAAAAATACTCGTTTAGTTTACCTATTATGAATTTTGGCACACTGTACAACAATTTACAGCGTGCATTAAAAATTTAATTCGGGCGAATTTCGCCGATTGTTGGCTGACCGAGGCTGTTGAAACCAGCCCCGAGTGTGTTTGGCTCATCCAGGTTGAGGCAGGTTTCTTATTGGTCCGACTGCTGCGGATAGCAAGGTAGCCACCTTACACGGATTGGCGGTTCGCGTTCCCGCCGTGATATAGCTCTCCAGCGAAGACGTTTTCCCGGCGTGCGTTATTTTCCACATCCTATCAGCCATTTCACTTCTATATTCCTTATATTCTTTGTCCATACCTTAAATACCTAAAACCAAGTCCTCAGCTCGTTAGTTGTAACAACGAAACATTGTTTAACTTGTACAAGAAGGATGTAAATAATGAGACACAGTAAAGTGTATACCTACGTGGTATACAATACTTAAAAAATTATAATTGCCATATTATACAGTAACTACATATTTTCTAATCATATAGACTACAAAAGAGCTCTGTTCATTACTTGACATTATAAAATTGCAAACATTTTAATGATAATACACGGTACAAAATACTTAAACTTGTTGCGCCTTATGATACGGACGAGTAGGCTACGTGACTTTACCTTGACATGATTTTGCAGATGATTCTCAAACATTTAGTATTCAATATCCGGCGTATGAACTCTCTCTAGAACATTCAAATAAGGACAATCTAGTAATGAAAGGAGGCCGTCGCACTACATCGCAACCTATCAAACAGTCCCCTATGTCCCCTCCACCGAGGAGATAAGAGTGGACAGGCTGTGGCATGTTGCAGTGCACATGGAATCACCTGGAGGTAAGCCATTTTATCACGGACATCGGTCGCTGTAGCCAAGACATCAATGTTTGAATCAAAACGGGCATTACGACACTCGTTACGATAAACGTTTTGTAGAAAAATTTCCATTATATGTTGAAGAAATAAATGCTCGCGAAATATATTTGTTAACAGTAGCAACCTAAAGAAACCAATTTACCATAAATACTTTCAAGTATACATCATTGATAACGATCGTTAAGTATCCCAACTGATGCAACAATATTTTTCGGCTACTTACTCCACGTGGCGACCTCTTAGTTACTTAAATATTGTTCTAAATGCACATCGTAGAACAGAAACACATCCGCGATAAATCAGTGTCAATATTATTCATTAATAGCAAGAATCTTTACTTAATACAATTTCTAGTGTTATTTTTTAAGTTATTTTTGAACGATTCTTGCAATGGGGGCAAGTTAGAAACTAAATATGTATTTTGGACATACGACATTGCAGCAAATGATGTCTCACAGAAAACCAGAGAATACACACAAAGTAAACAAACAAAGGACTTTGTTGGTAACTGGAAAACAAAGGTAAACCTATACAATTCCACAAGGAATTCAGTCAATGATTTACAAGATAATAACACAAACGAGCATCCAAGCACCAAAAACCGAGCCAAAGAAAAAATCAATAACACAGATTATTCCACAAAAGGAATTCCGTCAGTAAGTACGAAACAACAGACAAAAATAATTACAACGACAAACAGTTTTCTAGAAGACAGCTGGCTGCTAAGCTAGAAGCTAATGCTCTCAGCAGACAGACTGTGCTACGAAATAGCTGCGAGCCCCCCTGCTGGGGGTCGTACATCAGGCGAGGGGACTGCACGTTTAAACGATGTTGAAGAACGCGGACGGCGCACGCACGTTTGCGTGCTGAATGCGAGATCTTCCCCGTCGCGATTGTGTCCATGACAATAAATAAGTAGGTTATCCGGGGACCGCATTTTCACACGGCGCTCCAGGAACATTTACGAACAGAGGGTGAGCGGTGAGCGGAACGGCATTCCTACACTTAACTTTGGCTCATATGTGTAAAGGGAGTCTTCACCTTAAATTTGCTAGGCAGTGGTAGAAGCAGGTAATATTTATACAGTTAAGGATACGCTGTGTATAGTATTTTTTTGCCCTTCATGTATAAACTTCTAAACTGTTGATTTTTTTCCAGTGTGGTGCTACATAATCAACGTTGCAAATCTTTAAAGTGATTTGAACAGTACAATACAATAACGAATCAAATGAATCAGTTTCGGAGCAATGTAATGTATTTCCATAAATTTTATATATGACAAAAATTGTTAGCTATTGTCAAAAATTATCAGCACTACTGTTACGAAAGTGCGTATACGGGACTAATTCTTAAGTACAATCAGTCTCCGAAAACCTAAAATTGCCTACATTAAAAAGGCAAGACATACATATCGGGGGCAAACTCGCTTATGGGATAAATGTGAGAGATACCAAAATGATCGTAAAGGGTAATGTGTCCGTGTGTTTTCCTTATACAAAACCTGAAATAAAAAGGATTAGACAGCTTAACACTGGACTGAAAAATTATGAAAGCTGGGTCCAGAGTAATTACTGAAAATGTAATTAAAACACGTGCGGCTTCATTAAAAACAAACACAATTTATGTAATAAAAATAATTTATAAAGTTTATCACAGAGAATTCAACCAGACAGATATGAATAAATAGAAGAATTTATAAATTATAAAAAAATATTAAATTAACAGTATCGATTATAAAAATTATAAGTTAACAATTATTTAAACTAAATTTAACGTTTTTAAAAATTTCCTTAAGTGTAAGTTATTAATTATTTTAACGGGTTACAAACGAACATTTAAAAATTGTTCAAATCAGCACACTACAGATAGTTATAAAAATTACGATAATCAGGATGTATTCGTATATTTTCTAATTTTTTTGTAGATTTTGTAATTATCTGTCACAGTATTTAAAAAACTGAAATATTGTTCCTCATTATTTAAGTGGTTTATATGGCTAAGTATTAATGCAAAACTTCTAACTAGACATCTGAAAAGTTCCCGTTTACAAACCTGAATCCAAATAACTGTTAGCTCGTGTCATTTTCGCAATTGGCTCTAGACTACGGGCCGATATTATAAACCTCTTTCGAATGACAACCAACTGCTATCTCCATAGAGAAAGCATTGGATTGGTGAGCAGTTGGTTGTCATTCGAAAGAAGTCTATAAATACGGCCCTAAGTCCACACTTCCTGGAAGGCGCTGAACCAATAATAAAGAAGGTGTTAAATGCATGTCCAGCGATATGGCATCACTGTGTTAGCGAGTAGCTAACTATCAGTTTCTGTCTGCTTTGAGTGCGCGAGTATTCTTGGAGGCTTGTCTACGAGTCAGTGAACCCACAAAAATTACCCATCTCTAACAATTGTATATTGATGTAGATTATTCGTGGGTGATAAAGCCCGTTAAGGTTCCCTCGTTCGCCTTTATATAACCGCCAAATGAGTACGCTATAGTCTCCTTCTGCCTAGAAAAAGTATTCGTGATACGGACAAAGTAAATAATTGCTTTTCTTAAAGAAAAAACAGCTAAACAGAGTTTGGAAATGTAGTTCTGTTCATTTCAGTATGTGTCTTTTTCTTGTTTTATGTACAGGATAATAATTGGTTTGGTTGTTCCGTTACTTGTACAGTATTCTGTCACACTTATTTTGCAAATAAGTTCTGAAGAATATGCGATGTTTGCCTGTTGTCACTTTTCATATAATATGTTACATAGTGTTTTATGTGTATCTGTTTGTACAGGCTTGCATATATTGTTCACTACACCAAACTATTACTATTAACTGATAACAATACATCAGTCAGCATTTACATCACTAAAACATTAGTTTACAGTTGTTGTAGTCAAAATTGCTCTGTTAATCGAAACGTGTGTTCAATTTCACTAAACATTTTTGTGAACTCTTGGAACACAAACAACAATAAATCATCTATTTATTAAGTTTATTTAATTAAGGGAAACGGTCTAGAAAATTTGTCGTTTTCTCTGCGGCATCTTAAAACAGCCTTCATCACAACATAAAAATGTAAACATTATTTACAAAGAAAAATATTTTGATGCAATATGAACACTGATAATTTAAACACCAAAGAAAGAGCAAAATATATTTCTTGTGTTATTTGACTTATTTAGAATACATTACATAGGGGCCTACCAATCAAAACATGTTTTGCGTAAATCCTGTGTTTGTTTTTATATAAATAGTCTGAACTGTACGAAAATGAAGGTTTTTAAACTATTCAAAACAATGCTACAGTCTACTTTATTGCTGTTCATTTTCTCCTATAGTCCGTATCTTCGTCGATTAAAGTTAATTACTGAAATGTGGCTGATGTGCCCAACTAGCAAAAGAAAACACACAATGTTTTGATTGCAAAATAATTGCCGACGAACCCGCGCACTTGGGGTTGCAGATTCCGATGACGTTAAACTACTTTGACTGTATGGTAGCGAAACAATTAAGTATTTTCTCCAGCGGGTTAGTTAGATAATTGACGGAGTTGATTTACTGATGAAACGGCCGCGACTACCCGGAAATCCACTCGACTGGTGACCCCTAGATACGCTGTCCACCGCCCCGCAGTTTGACGACGAAGAAATTATCACTTTCCCACCGGGGTTAAATACGTGTTACTTGCTTGCTTACATATTCGCGTCTCTCCCAGCATCCCGCGTACTCCTCTGTTAGGCTTGCGTCTCTTCCCCACCCCCGAGCACCAGGAGGTGACGAAGTTCCTCTCAGCCAATCAGAGAGAGGCACTCTGCCGCCTGCGAATGCGTGAGTTCGCTTTTAAAGGCCTACGTGTTTATTGCAGAAAATAAAGTTGTACATTTTAACATCACAAAATTACGTAAATCACATTCTGGGTTTCGAATACTATTGGGATCTCGTAATTAATATGTGTATTACATTAAGTAACTAGTCACTAGTCGGCTGGGGAAGGAAGGGAAGAAAGAGCGGGAAGAGGGAGAGAGAGAAAGAAAGAAGCACGAGGAGGGGGGCGAGGGCTATTCTCTTGGCTCTAAGCCCACATGTGGCGTTGCAGCTGGCCTCCTAGGTAGCCAGTCTGCCGGGAATTTACTGACAAAAACTGTAATTAACATATGTGAATTTATGCTAATTACATTACCATATTTGATTAAGTGGCGCTTGGCAGGTTACATTGATACCATACAAGACACATTTACTGTAAGATTAATGGTAGCGATAGTTTTGATTCTGTATTTTTATAATTGCTATAGATGAGGTATCACGTACCCCTTGATGATTGACGAGTATGTCGTACCTGTATATACCGATGACAACTGCAAAGTAATTAATATTAATGTTGATGACACTTCATTGTAACTAACTATTGCCTTTATAGAATAACACAACAAAATAACTTAAATTTTAGCTTATCATTACATATTACAGTATTTACGAAATTCTCCCGTTACAACTATATTGTGTGAAGCAAGCTCTGTCTGAACAGTTCGGTACCGAACCTCCACTTCGAAGATGACAGGTTCCAGACAGCAATGCTCCGAGATCAAATCTTGGATTATCTTACACATTTAGGTAAGTTGGAATTTTAAGACCAAATTGCTCATGCATCTGCGCCCACTGGGACGATGTGTTTTTATTGTACGGAGAAGCCAGTGTACTCAACAACTCTCCTGAAATATGTAAATCATCTTCCCAACTGAAGAAAAGAACGCCAAAAAAGTTAATTAAAATTTCGTTTTCTATTAAACCGTATAATTTACAATGGGTTTTCATGCTTTGTTAATTCGTATGTTATATCATCTTAGAACGAGTGAAATTGTATTCACTTATCAACTGGAGTTGCACGTTAACCCGAAAGCATTATTCAGAGCCCTAGAATATTTCACAGGTTCGTTCGAGAGAACCTAGATTTAGAATCTCTGTAAGTACCGTTCATTTAATTTCATTACTTATGCCACTGTCAATGAAACTCGACCTTAAGTACTAGAACCAGCAGCAAACCTGCATGAAAACGCTCACAGAATCTCGCCACAGAATAAGGATCCGTTGAGATGTTGTGACGGTGATCCTGGTTCAATTCGCAGCGACGTCGTTACCGATTTTCACTTGGGGGAAACGCTGCGGACGATGCCGCTGGTCGACGTGTTTTCTCAGGGATCTCCCGTTTCACCTGGCGCTGCTACATACCTACATCATGTCTTCTCTCACCAGCGTTTTAAAGACTAGCTGTTAAGTGAACACGTGGCATTGATAAGCCCGCAGGAATCAGCCATGATATATGTGTAGCTATTGCTTATTTCGTGTTGCTGGATAGTTAGTCTATTGTTTCTTGAGCACTACTGGCTCTATATATATATATATATATATATATATATATATATATATATATATATATATATATATATATATATATAGTGCGTGTGTGTGTGTGTTGGTGTGTGTGTGTGTGTACGCCTACCAGTCTATTGGTTACACGGTAAACTCAGGAGTTATGCACTGCTCGACAAACCTAAGTGTGTCCTCGGAAAATATGTGAACTACAACCCCCCCCCCCTTTTTATCAGACTTGCTGCTCCCTACAACTCTCCTTCGCCTCGCTGCACCCTCCCAGCCAATAACGAGCAAGTAAAGTAGCCTGTCCGTCGCGATAAGCATTGCGTTCAGTCTTGTCAGCCGGAAAGTGACAACCAGTGTGTAGTTGTTGTTCCGTACCTGCTATTTGCACCTACGCAGCACAGCGCAAGTGCAGAGAAAATAAAATGGATATTCTATTGCTTGTGTGTGCGTATGTAATTCCAGTACAGCGCAACCAGAAGCAACGCAGGTGCAAATTTTACGTTGCACCCATAAAAAGCGAGATTTTTAATCGGCCCCCAGGTCGTGTCATTTTGCACCGGCATATTATTATTATTTTGACATACAAAATATATAGTAGTATAGTAGTAAACATCGACGAGACAGGAACTGCGCGTCTGGAACGGGTGCTTGTTTACACTGAAAGAATATAGTGTCTTTATCAGTAGATATGTCTGAAAAATGTAAAAGCAATATATGTTTCTCTGTGATGCATTTTCTTAGGACAAACATACTTGCTATCGCATACTTGTCCCATAACAGTTAGCCAACAGCAAGTGTTGTACATGTACTAGTAATAGCTACTGTCCTCAGACGTTGCACCATTGTATCATCTCAATTAATTAGGTTTTTTCTTGATATTTATTGGTCATTATTATTACATGTGTAAGATGATTAACATTTATTTTGCGCTACATAAGTTACATGATTAGGAATGTTGAACGTGCTATGCTTTTTGCTTACTTGTTTCACAAATATGTGTGACATTTCTTGTAATGTGTACGTTAACTGATAAAAAATTTTTTTTGTTTTTATTTTGTAAAACATACTTTATAAAATAAAAAATAAAAGTTTTTCTGGTTACGTTGGTTACGGAAATATGGACCATTTTGTAAATGTCGGCGGTTAAACTCTAAAGGGATGCCGGGGAAAAAGCACAGTGGGAAGAAAGAGGGCGGAGACGTTTGGGAATACATACCGCTATTAGTTTCTACTAACCATCAAAAACTTTAAGTTTTCCAGAATTATTCCCGATAAAAAAAACTTCATTTCATGGGTTGCACAGGCCTATTAGACCCATTGCACGTGTTCACTTACAATATATATGGACTGTACGGATCCTACGCATTTTTCGAAGACAACATGGATAAAACACTCAATGACAATCGTAGATACTGGTATTTGCCAACTTTATGAGTAAATAATAATCCAGAATTACTAATTCGTTACGCGCGATCTCTTGCGCCGAAGTTAAATGCACGAGGTTTCGGCGTCGGAGATTGTGCCTCAGAAGTTCGTAACACTGGAGATAATTTAGTTTAAAACGTTAGCTAAAACTATTGTCTAGGATTGCTATTGTTTAATTTTCGCAAATTGGCTTCAAGAAACGTACAGTTATCGATTAATGCTTTTAGCGTTGAATTATGTACCACGCCCTCTTAAGTCCCCTACCCGTGGCTACACTTAGGTTTGTCAAGCAGTCTTACCACTGCTTAGTACTGCTTCCCTTGGAACAATCTACGTTGCGCTACTAGCAAGGGCGTATGAAATATGCCGGAGAAAGAAAGGTTTTTCGTACGTCCACGACCTCGACTTAGCGGGGCTACGTGATGACGTGGAATGCACGTTAACGTGCCGCAAACCGCCGGTTATACTTTTTTTTTTATCGCACCTGAACCGTAAGACGAACGGCACTGCGCCACGGAGACGAGAACTGAATTCAAATGACGTGTCAGATGGTTAAGTCGATAATAATAATTCTAGTTTTTACTCTGAAGATTCCATTTCATCTACCCTGGAGTACAGTGGTGCTGGTAGAAAGCTCCTGCCTCCCCCCCCCCCATTTTTTATTTCTGACCCCTTCTCCCTTTTTGCCATCTCTTTCTCATCTGGGATGGTGGGGTTGATGAGGGAAAGGGGAGAAAGGATGGGTCCGTCCGGGATGGAACTGCTCGTTAAAACCGCTGGATGAAAGAGAGATCCACTTTATCCGATCCTTTGAACTCGGCGTTTTAGCGATTTTCATTTTGCGCGAGGGACGCGAGCAGTATTATGTCTTGCCCCAGGTGCAGGCTATGTAGATTATTATAATATTGAAACGCTTAGCTCCCTCGTCCCGGCCTCTGTTTACCATTAGCGATGTTTTTTGCTCGAATAACAACGTACCTGAAAAGTGAAAATGTTGATTTTCGACCCTACACAGAATTTTTTTTCTCGTTCCTTTAATGTCAATTTTAATTGTACTTTTAATTAAGAACGGTTTTACAAGTAAATTTTTATTTAAAAATTATAATTGAAGAATTTTTCTACGTGTTTAGTGCATGGTTTGTGCATACTGACATAGACGATGATTTATGTACATCTGACATATATTTTATATTTATTATTTATAAAAGAACGTTCCTAAAATAATTTGTTTCCTCACACTTTTTCAGTAGGTATCTTTGGGAGATAATATGGCCTATAGCTACGGCGTAAAGATGTTGCACCACTAGGTTCCATTGTCTCATGAAGAAATCTGTAGCTCTTTCTCATGGTCAGTGATTGGACATTTTAACACTCGCTTGTCTTGGAGATACTACTGGCAATTCACAGACGTATGATGTCATAATATCCTTATTCTGGTTGTTGCGATCAAATGAGAGAGAGACGTCTTTCTAAGTTCGTTCTACGTGCACATTACAGAGACTTGGTGTCGCAAAAGCCTCATTCTGTTAGGCACAGTCAGTTTAGAGTCGTCACGATGCGGAAAACCTGCAAAAGCCAATGAATATGACCGCCGCTAAACGATTGTTACATGTGTGTGTATTTTGCGGATTCTTCTAGCAGAAGCCTAAATTTAATGGTGTTATGCAGAAAAAGATCGTCCCACGTTTTATAAAGTAGAACATAAACATTTGTTACTAAAACATGTTTTGTTATTTTATTTATTAATGTATTCTTATTTTCAAATATTGTATCTGTGACTTGTTTGCTTATCTACTGAAGTCTTAATGTATAATAGTTAAGGTGCTTTTTTTGTGTCAGTTCCATACATTTATAGCTTGATGCAGTGGCAAAGCGTGGAGGTGTTCCAAATGTAAGCTGTGCTGAGCAATGACTATACACAAGTATGAAATGTCTGCAAAACCATTAGACATGTAAAGGCAGGTACACACTCAGCCAGCAGAGTGCGGGAGGCGAGGTAGGAACTGTCCAATTACTAGAGACCTGAAAAATTCGCGTTTTCTTTTAGGCACAAGCTAGGATTCCACCAACTGTTAGTTCGTGTCACTTTCACAATTGGTCCTTGACTTATTTGACACCTCGTGTAAGTCGCTGAGCCAATAATAGCAATGGAACTAAGTGCAGGCCCATCTCACCGTGTCAGCGAGCAGCTAATGAACGGATACTTTGTACTTGGGCGCACATGTATTATTGGAGGCTAGCATACAGGTCAGTGAACCAGCGAATTTTTCCCGTCTCTACCAATTACACAACCAAGTTAGCAGGAGAATAATCTTATTCGTTGATTCCTTCATGCATGTTAAAGGCATATGTCCAGAGTGTACAGTCGGATCTAATACATCTCACATAAAGCGACTACGACACGCCACTGCTCGGATGCCTTCTGCATGACACCATTCAATTATTCAGTCCTATGCATGCACATGTCAATATCAGTCACCCATCAATTTTTACTGTATAAGGGAGTAGCGCGTGATAGCCGCATTAATTATATCCTTATTAATTATTTGTTTGCTGTTGTCAAAGGTGTATAAAACAGCCGTCCTGTCACAGAAATGCCAGAGAGCATACATTAAACTTTCAACCGGACCTAAAATACGCTAAATTTACGTAAGGTAAAGTGAGGTTATTTCGGGACATAGGTTATTTTTGTGATATTTTTGCAATATACTGCAACGAATGTACATATTGAGAAGAAGAGACTAGACGCTGCGCAATAGTTCAGCCATCCCTCAACAATCGTACTTTAGGTACCACGTTGTAAGTAGCACTGTTTTTGGAGCGGAAAAAAAAACTTTAAGTGTTTCATGGCAGTTTTTCGTATTGTTTTGTGATAATTATGTTCTGAGTTTGGTATAGTACTACGACGAGCATAATACAGGTAAGTAAACTATATGCGTTTTAATTTGTAGCCCGAGAAACGTACTTTATGAGGAAATACAAAAACATTCATATTGTATTACACTCTGGCCACAAAAGCTTAAATTCTGAAGCGGTTTTCTTGGGTTTTTTAATCTGGGAATATAGTTAAATTTCAGTAGTTTGTATTTTAGATAAATAAAGTAGTTAGCAAGCGAAATTACAATGTAAGTCAATGAAACAAAGTTGTTTATTATGCTTTAATGATGACGTTCATGTAATAGACTTTCAAATTAGCATCAATCACGAACATGCATGTATCGCAAAATTGCCTGAGTCACGAAATTGCTTATGTCACGAAATTGATAAGCTTAAGCCGAGATTTTATAAATATGTTTTATTTTCAGATGAAAATTGCCACTAGAAAGAGCAAAGTATCGACAGAACAGTAGTAGATAACTAATTGAAACAGCGTAGTTAGTTAAAAGTGCAGAATATGACGGAATCCAAAGCTTCGAAAACAATGGGCATTCCTTGGAGCTCGCTGAAAGATTCTCTCACAAGAAATCCTTACCATGATAGAAATGATTCATTACCGAAAATGGGCCGGCCTTTTGTTCTGACTTTAGACTTTGAAGTTAGTCTTTATAATTATATTATAGGGATGCAGGAACTGACATTTGGCCTGACAGTGTCTATGATTAGGCAAGTAGCACACGAACTTGCCAAAAGAACTGGACGTCAGAATTTTTCAGTGCTGAAAATTACAACGCTAGTAAATGGTGTTGGGCAAGCTTTAAGGCGAGGTACAACTGTGTATTTTAAGGTGTCCAGAAAACCTAGCAGGGTACAGAGCATCAATGACTAATCAATAAATGATTCAGAACCTCTATGATAAGCTAAACAACTTACTGAATCGTCTTGGAATTAAAGACATGCCAGGCAGAATATGGAATTGTGATGAAACTGGCCTGGCATATGTGGCAAAACTGGGAAAAGTTGTCACAAGTGTGGGAAAGCGCTACATTTACAGAATAACATGTGCAGAACGAGGGGAAACCCATACACTTCTTGGCTGTGTATGCGCCGATGTAACGTGGCTTCCATCCATGATAATGTTTAAAGAAGTGTTGTGGAACGACAATCTACGAAGAGATTGCCTCCCTAATTCGCTGGTCAAATTGTCAGTTAAGGGATGGATCAACAGTGAGCTATTTTGGAGTGGTTTACATTTTTTATCAGTACAATCCCTCCTGCCCATCCAGTTATCCTTCTCACTTACTATCATGCTTCTCACATCAGTCCACAAGTTACTTAATTAGCAAAAGAAAATTCAGTTTTCATGTTTACATTTCCTGCCCACACAACGCATCTGCTCCAGCCATTAGATATCGGGTGTTTAAATCATTGAAGTCATACTGGGATCAGATCATGAACTCCTACATAAAGGAATCACCCCACAGACAAACCCAACAGAACACATTTCCATACCATACTGAGTCCAGCATTCATAAAGAGTTTCTGTGAAAAGAAAATTGTAAATGTCTTCAAGAAAACTGGAATTTGCCCACTTAATAAGTCTTGCTATTCCCAGAGAAAGCCCTACAACCATCACAACTAACAAATTGCCATCACGCCGAAGGACAGAAAAAACAAGAACCAAGTCAGACACAAGAACTGGACAGCATTCTAAAACTTCCTTCTTCATTACTGACACCTAAGAACAAGAAGGCCAAAAGGAAAACTGATTCGAGTGCAAAGTGCTTGACTCCTTCAGACGAGACAATAGCTGCAGCTGTGCAAGATGCAAGATGGACCAGCTCCAGAACGTGAACCTTCCAAAGATCGATCAAGAAACGAAGTAGCAAAGTTTAATACCATCAAAGACAGTGATGAAGACTGGACATGTGGTGTGTGTTGAATCAAGTTTTCTCGTTATGCCTTTGTAAAAAATGGCGCAAAATGGGTACAATGTTCTTACTGTTTGATACCTTATCATGTGTTGTGTCAACCGAATGATTCAGAAGAACAGGTCTTTATGTGAGACACTTATGCAACTGCAGAGGGTGACGACTCTGGTTAACAGGTTTGGATCATGATATCTGAACTGTGTTGTTTATTCTGAACTTAAATTGACTTTCAATATCTCTTGTTAAGGTCCCAAACAAAATGTTGCATGTAATTGCTATCCAGAGCAGGAATTTGTTTCAATTATAGTGTATCACCAAATTACCTAACTGCTATCACGAAATTAAATACCCATATCACGAGCATAACTTAAACTTTATCAAAACTTTATCTTCATTTTTTTTAATTGATATAAAAGTCGAATGCAACCTTTTATATCTACAACTCACATCAAATATATTGTTAGTTAATATTTTCAGTGCATATTAATTTTAATTCAATAATTATTAGCATAAAACTGAAAGTATCATGAAATTACCTTAATTTACCTTACCTTTAATCATTACTGTACACAAGTGTCAATTTTCCTTTGAACCATTCGACTGGTAAGAGCTCTTAACAGTCTCTGGCAAGTTGGGTCTAAGAGACGAAGGACGAATTCTCCAGCAAGACATCTCGGTTTCAGCAGCACCAGTACAGAGCGCGCAAAGTGTCTGATACCACTGGCCTCGTAACACGACCACGCTTTGCTATTGGTCACGAGAAACATGGAAGTAAGGCGGAAATAGCCACTTACGTTATCACTGAGATGTGCAGCAATATAGCGTAATGTAACTTGAGTACGAAGACTGGAACAGACAGAGCGACTACTGCCGAGAGTTGGTATATTTGTTAACGGTGTTCGGACTGTACGGTCTGAGTCCGTCACCTCTTGAGAAGTCCAGAGCGAAGACGGTCCTGCGAGAGCAGCGGGAGGCCCTCCTTCCGGCATGTGCCGGCCCTGAGACAAGAAACACGGCAATCGACGGAGCGGTGCATTAGGGACGAGAGGGTTTCGCCCTCGCGGCTAATCCATTAGGCCCCGGATTGGATTACGCGCGGCCGAGATCTAGGCAACGCCTGCCGCCCCGGGTCCGTTACTTCCCCCCACGTCCCTCCTGCCACGTTCACGACGAGCCGTTAATGGGACGAGTTGCTAGGGTCTCGTCTGGCGATGTGGCCAGGGGGTGAAAGGGTGTCCGTACGGAGAAAAAAAAAATTCCGCAGTGGCGCATTGCACGACGGGGGTTGCACGTCGCGGCTTTACCGGCTGGATTATCTTACCCTCCCCCGCTGAGAGGGTAAGTTCGCCTGAGGCAACTGCAGCCGTTCTTCGAGGGAGTAGCGTCCCTTCCAGAACTCCTCCAAGCAAGTCACACTTACTCATTGTCGAAGAGGCAACCAGTCGAAGTCGAGAAAGCTAACCCCAATGCGAATACTCCAAGCTTCTGCCAACACGCTTCAGAATATGACCAGGGACCATTGAATTCTCGAAGAGATTTTTGCACCAACGTCTTTCAATTCATTAACATGCATGTCTGCAGCACTGCTTCACCGCCTGTCAGTGAATGCTTCTAACTCACATAGTCTTAGTGCAAATTGCTGACGTGTGGTGTCGCAGTAAGCTTCTTGTGAATGCCACAATCAAATGAATGACTCTCTACGCCAATACCCTCTGCCAGAAACCATAAAGTGGAGCTGCCGAGGTGCAAGTAAGGCATTTAAAAAAGTTAGTTCAAAATTATATTCCGCGAAATCAAGATTCCCTAAACATAACACCATCTTGTTTTTTGTGTCTGGTACATGCGTGAGACAGAACCTGTAAGCTGTGGCCATTGTTATAACAACACCGAGTTATTAATCGTGGGAAATGTTGACTGTTTTCAATGCTCCGATTCAGTTACGCATCATAGGTTCATTAATCGCTGTTCTTGTGCCCTTTTTAACTTGGCCATGCGGTCAAAGATAATTCTGTCACGGTGATACTGAACCATTTTTACTTGCCTACAAAAAGTTGGCTTAAGGGAAATTGTAAACAATTTTATTGTATTTTCAGTTTTTGAGCCATAACATTTATTCAAATTGTGTTATGAAAATTTTCTCTTCGACAAAACACCAAAACTTGATAAATTGCTCGACATAAATAATAATTTAATCTTTCATTAATTTGTCATGAATGATACCATTCTATTTATGTCAGTGTAACAAGAATATGTCGTATGCTACGTCGAAGAGAACATTTTGATAATATAATTTGATTAAATGTTACGGCTCAAAAAATGAAAATTCTATAACATTGTCTAACACTCCCAATTAAAAATAATCTATGTCAAAAAATTATGGCGCAGTATATTCTAGAGTTTGTATTATTTCAATACCAAAGAGTTTCGCAATTTTCTACTGTCTTTGGTTTCAACATTTTGCCTGATTCAACCTGCAACCCGTAATTGAGGATTCCCAGTACTAAGTTTTTATTGCCAATTGTATGGTAATAAAATTGAAAGTATAATAAACGTACTGTTACTGATTAGCCATTTGCAGAGTTACTATTTCGAGTAAAACTTTGTAGAAATTTTTCACCGAGATATTTCTCAGTTTCTTACAAGCAGAATATTTTATATCATGTTTGTGGTTCAGTGAGTGTATGCCTAGCATTTAAATCATGAATGTTCGATTCTCGGATGGTTATGTGGGTAACTCTTTCCAGCAGTTAACAAGAAGCCAGCGAAAAAAAAAAAAAAACTAATTCTTAAGATAAGTAGGGCCTATACAATATTTTAAAACGTATCTTCATTCATTTTTTTTTTTTTTTTCGCTAAATGCTCTACTGTGAAATTTCAAATACCATACACCCTTCGGGATTAAATGGGATGTCTCCGTGTCGGGAATATTTGAAGTCCGATTTATTCAAGCTTGCGCTGAAATTATTTTTTTTTAATTCAACGTATACATAGTTTTAATTTAAATAATACCTAAATGCAAGCCACGCTGTGTTTGCGTTTACTTTCCTGGGTGAATAAAGCTTACATATTTTACGTCGCAGGTAGTTAAATTTAATTCGTCTAGATATGCAGATACCGAAAATTCCGTGTTTTCCTCCAGAGATTTCCAGTGGCCAAGATATTTAGTTCATGGAAACATCAGAAGCGTCTATCGAGTCATTGACTTGATGAAGAACAGTCATGTCACAGATATCACAGAAGGTCAGTCGTATGTAAAACTGGTTACGCTCACACTCTAAATTAGAATCAGTGGAATTTTTGTAGTTTCAATAAGTTGCAAGGTTTTTCACTAGCGAATCTGTTCTTTCGTCAATGTTCAATGATAAAAAAAAGTAAGAAAACAGCCGATTGGGACACCTTTTTCAATTCGTTGATATATATTTCACTAATTAATCAATAGAAATTCTACTAATCTATCTGTAATTTGAAAACTACAGTTTAATTCTCTACCGAAAATGTAATATGAACAATTTCACGTGATCTCAATCTACATGTAATAAATATAATACCACCATTTCCGCTGCTTCTATTCGTTTGCTCGTTGTTTAAAGTGGATGGTTAGTTTTGATAAGTTACACCTAAACGTGCATAATATTTATAGAGCAGACCAACACAGCAATACGTATTCTTGTTGTATGGCTGCTGTGGATAGTTCAGTTTAGTAATGTTTAGTTACACTCCATTGCTCACTCACTGAGTCACTATGACGTTAAGCTGCTTTGAAAAGTTCACACTTTAGTACAAACAGCAATTTTACTAGTAAGGAAACTATGTACAAAGGTTACACGCGTAACTGGTAAACAATAGTACAAAGTACTTAAATGGCAATTATTTCCACGAATGTCCAATTTGAGTTAGTGGTGGAGGTAAGGAGCTTGTACCCTAAAGTTCGAGGGTTCGAATAGTGCTGTTTTTTTATGTGTGTGATATAATTTAGAAAAAACCAGAAGTAAAACTTAAGCCTTTTATTTGTGCATCTAGGTTTTAAAAAGTAGTTGATTTTCTTATTAGTGAAACTCAGATTCGATCAGTGAATTTATTTCGCTTATGCAATCTGTAGTAGCAGTTTCGACCATTTTAGTTTGATGAAAATCATTGGAAAACTGGGAATATTCACAGTGTCCAGTTAAGAGTGGAGGGAACTGTAAGAGAAGTAGGCAACTGACATCCATCAATTTTTCTCATTTTCGAAGTTAGTGTATCTGCGTTTATGTTGTTATGTTTTTATATTGTGCATTAAAAATACGTATTTTTTCTTCTGTGACAGTAAACTCGTTCCAAGTAAGTTAATGGTTTACAATACACTTAACCATTTCATATCTACGAAAATGAGAATCTCAGTAAAGTACAAGAAATAAAAATTAATTCTAGAGAAAAATTGTTTATTACATACTTGCAAGTGTCTGAGTATACTGAATCGCCAAGTCGTAGGTGACTTTACTAGCAGAATACTATTTAAAAGAATGCATTTTAAATATTTTATCGAATTAAAGCTTGTAGTACTTGCAATAGAAATATTAATCTGTTGTTAAATTTAAGTGATACAGTTTTCATTTGACGTTTAATGAGACATTTCTTGACAGTGATTCCACTGCCTCGAAGTGCAGCGAAAGTAACTCCTTTCAAGGAGGATTAAAAAGAAATTGTGTTGGGACCGGCGTTGGCACAGGAGACATGATCCAGTCAAACATGTCTGGAGAGAGTGATGAATCGCCCGCTCTGCAAGCAAACTTAACGTGGCGACACTGGCAGGACACAAGAAAGCTATTTGCATGAGATACGCCTTATTGATGGATACACTAGGAAGAAAGGATCACTTGTACTTCTTAAAGAAAATGAAAACCGCAGGCTGCAGGATAAAAAAAAGTGTTCGTCGCTTTTTACGTATCGATAGAGATGATGGTTTATCGCGGGAAAACTTGACTGTTTGCTGGATTTCAACACACGTTCAGCTTATCAGAATGTTACTGGCTGTAGCTTGAACTTGCAGCTGTTACCCGATTTGACTAGTCAATAAGAGTTCCGATATCGTAATATTTGAGGCCTATTATTGGTATGCAAGTAGCTACTTAGTGTCAGATGTATATCACTGAATGATGTATGTTGAAAGAAACTACAGCGCTTTCAAGGGCATGTTCGCACAAAATATTTTCGCGATATACCATCGTCACTATGTATCGATTAAGAAATCCTCAAAAACCAGTAAATACGGGTATGAAATTTTATGCGGAATGATGTATATTTAATTGGAGAACCAGATAAGTTTTAATGAAATTATATCGCGATAACGAAAAAAAAACTCGGACTTTTTTTCTACGTGAATCCTCACAAGATTTCATACATAATATCCAAAACACATTATCATAAACTTCGTTTCACAAAATAAAATACATTTAGCGAATACAATTTTTCGGAAAATCCCTTCCTGTAGCCATTTCCTTAACAAATTTCGTGTTGAGTATATTTTGTTTTAATTATGATTCTGTAGAATCCATCCACTGAGAAGCAGAAGTCATTCAAACGTTGGAATAGCATTCAAAGTATGCTACGCGCGTGTTTACCCTTCGGACGTCTACTAATATTTTAAACTTGTTTTATGGCTGCCGAAAATGGCGAAAGTGGGTGTTTTTGTGGCACGATATACTTGGTGCAGATTATTAAAATTATGTAGTCGGACACATCACGCTTTTATTTCAAATATTACGTCATAACATGGTAGGCTCACGACTGAATGTCTCATAGAGGCGAGATATCGGCGAGAAGGCAGGCAGGCCAGCTTACTAACTTGTACTTAGAGGCTAGAGTAAGGCGTGATGCGCGTATTCTTTCGCCCTTAGATCTCCGCACTTCTTGGACTCAGACTCATTAAATACGTCCCACAAAGCGGCCACTTTAAGGGGAGATTCACCGTAATTGATCTAAAAAAATTTATATCTGTACGAGATACGGTTTGTTTTGTAGACATATGTTCTGTGAATAATTGTTAATGTAAATATTTTTTTTTAGTTTTCGAAGTTTTTGTATAATGGCACGTCAAAGTCCAATTTGCAAAAAAAGGTTTTGTATAAGAAATTAAAACCAACTAACTTACAACAATGAAACAATTCACACTGAAGGACTGTCACAAGGTACGCAAAATATGTATAAAAATCACATTGAATACCTTTGTATATTAAAACAAATTCATAAAAATGGAATTTAAAAAAATTTTTAAAGATGTATTTTTAAAAAATTACAAAAATGCAACGTGGTAACTACACATAAATTCGCGTAGCCCATAGCGCTGTTCTTCAGTGTGAATTACTTCATTTAAAACAGTTTTATTCTATTATAACAAATATTTTTTTCTAGGGAACTATAATGGCATATCTTAAGTTGGTGAAACAATATTATTTACTAGAATACTAGGCTCAAATCGGTTATGGCTAGTCAGTAGATTTGCTTGAAATAATAAAGTCTCTAAATACGATTCTGGAAATATCTTTAGCATACATGGTGACGTACCATAATTTTAATTCATGTACGTCTATTAAAATTCTGTGATAAATGCATGGTTTAATAAATCGATCAGATGGACTCTGATCCAACGTCAAACATACAAAACTTGGATCACAAACATTATAATATTGTATTAAAATAGGTTTGCACAAAACAGCACTCCATAGATTATGTTCTTTTGGCTCAGTTACTTAAAGCCAACTCTTCCTTGAACTTGCAACCCTTTCATAGTAGTGGACATTTTTTACCCATTCAAACTGTAGGCCCTATTTTACAAAAACTGTTTCACCTGGTACTCGTAATTCTTGGCAGAAAAATAAATGGAGATTTTGCTTTATTGCTACAGTCCGTAAAACTTTAACCTTTCATAAAATTTTAAGCAGGCTGAAAAATATTATTGCTGACATTGGTGGAGCGTTTTACAATATACAATAATCTCAACAATTCAAGATGCAGTGAGTATCTTACGCCATGATACGAAGTATTTGTATTAGTGGACGTCTTATGTTTACAAACGCAAGCATTATTTCTTTGAAAGTTGCATCGCTTACACATATGTAGTACATATTTAGTAGGTATTATAGTTCTCAGTAAAATTGTGTTTTTATCAATTCGCGTTTAGAGCGCTGTATACCGCAGTTTTCCTCGTTACATACTTTTATATTTACATTTAAACAAGATAATTTTAGAAATAAATTTGACTGAATTTTTTATAAATGTAGGCAAATTTTTGCAGAATGGTTTTTCAAAGTCAAAATGCTGCATGTCACGGTTTTAAATACGACAGTAAAACCAACTGACATTATTCGGACTTACCGAACTGAAGTAATTCACATTGCATAACGATATTATATGATACAAGTTCTCCAGTATTAAAACAGGAATAAATATTTTTTAAAACAAAAAATGATGAAATTTTGTACGTTTCGAGACCTGCTTATGTTCACCCGACCACAGTTTAATTAATAGTAGCTATAGAATATTCTGTGTATATTTAGGGTAAACCGGCAAAAATTATTAATATTTGGATTGTATGTAAGAGATATAATGGGAAAAAAACTATAAATACAACTTTTGGAGTTTGACAGAAAAGAGCCGGTAGTAATCAAAATTTAGTGGCTGTCATCTTGTTAATTTATTTTAATTAAAGTATTAGGAATATAGTTCAAAGGTTTCTCTGTAACTGAATTAGATTTTACGGCGCTTAGCAAAGATCAACACTTCTCGTTCATGCACAGAGAAATTTATTTAGATTGCTTCATCTCGTAGGCATTTATCTGGCTCTTTCCCACAGCGTATAACTCATGTTCGTTTTGTCGACAAGCAGAAGCACAAGGCCTGCAGACTTGAACTCATGAATACGGAAGGCTTAGCTCTCACCACAAAGCTAAATGGTCTTGTAATGGCGTGTTTATGCTGGAAGTGTGTCGGAATTTCCATATTTGCTCTTGCTGCTGTGTTTACGACGTCGGGGAAGGATTGTGGAGGAGATGCCATTTATAAGTCTAGGGACCATCTTCTTCCTCTCTCAGACAAGGCTTGCTTGTAATATTGGCTGATATCTTAACTCTTCACGCTTCTCTCTAGGAAATATCCGTGCATAACTCGTTACGATATTGACTTGTAATTACGAAACACAATATCTCCCAAAGTTTGTACTTTAATATTTTCTGCTTCAAGTACTGACAAACTATGTAAAAGATGATTCGAACGCTAAAAAAAAGCTGGGGAGCTTTCGTATAAACTAGGACAGATGTACCTTCCTCTATTTTTCATCACTTTTGTAGGATAAAGAATCGTGGTACTTCTACAAGTCTGGCAGTTTTGGGAAGTTTGTGTTCTCAGAGTTTAATTGTACAGTAGTTTAAATACAATTAGACCGTTATATAGTTGAGGTAACTTACTGTCCCCTTATATTTTTGTGAACTTACACTTAAAATTAAAGATTTATTCGAGACTGTGTAACGACATTGCACTCGTCTATGAAAACTTTTTTTGCATTAGCATTTATTTTTAATAGTTACCGTTGAGAGTTAAAATTTTACCCTAGAATGTTTAAACAAAGTAAACTTGTATTAAGGGCGCCGTCTACCCGCGCGTGAGAGGCTCAAAAGCGACGGAGCAGTAAGGTCGACCTTGAAGCGCGCATCAAATGGCGCGTCGCCTCAACGAGCCAAGCGCTGAACTAGCGTGCAAGGTTCCCGCTGAACCGTTTTTACTATGGGATTTTCAGCGACAACACTATAATTTTATCTTACGCGACGAAAGGGAAAGAGTCGCTCTACAGGTCTATAATATTCAGAATATCGTGAAAATGATTACTCTTACATAAAAATCTGTGTCAAAAGTCCCGATTTGGTCACTTTCACAGTCAAAAAAATACTTGTTAGGAACGATAACAGTTAATGGCAATATTATAGACCTGTACTAAGATCCTTAAATGCTTTTCGTAGCCTAACCGCGTGACAACATGTTGAATGGTTTTCGAATGAAATCAGGATTGTTAAAGGTCTGCGCGCCTTTTCACGATTCTAGTAGACGGCGCCCTTAATATAATGTTTCGCCCTAGTAGACATTTCTCCTACAGTGAATACTGTTACCTACCACTGTGCTTAAAGGATGGAGGTTTTATTTGCAATGCTTTCACGGACCTGTAAGTATGTACCAGAAAATATCACTGAATTATTTTCGCACCAGCTTGATTTAATATCATGTGAGAACAACCTCCTAGTGGGTGCGACAATATTTACGCGAAAACTTACAGTTCCAAAACAATCATAGGCGGTTCGCGATAAAGTGAGCACTTTTGAAGCCCTTGGTTACTTTTCTATTTCCAGCCAATTTGTATTTTTCGCCCACATTTTAATATGAACGTACAACGATAAGTAATATTACTTGTTTACCAATTATGCTGTAATCACATTTAATATTTGAGGCAACAGTAAAATATATCATTCTAAACACGAATGTCTGTTAAAAGTGCTCACTTTACCGCGAACGGCTTATAATTGTTACTATATATGAGTCTAACTTCAGCGTTAGCCTCAGAAAACGCGACTATTTCCCACAGTCATTCTGCATAGAGATCCAAACATTTCGTGGGTTAACAACCAGCCTGCTGGACTCCACAGCCCTGTTCATGTTAAAATCTGTCTTCAGCTACTTTTACATTGGCTGATGCTTCCGTGACTGGCTAGATGTACATCTGACAACGTAGCGCGGGAGTTTGTGAGTGTTTTCTAGCAGGTTAGGATAGCAGTTGGCTCATTGTCCTCAAACACGAGTTTCTCTTATCGCAATAGTAATTAACGTATACAGGAGTATGAAATCTAGTCTTCTCAAAGATTTCGAGAAATTCCTGCATCTGTATCTTTCTGTTTGTAGTTCCCCAGAGAGAATATTCTCGCCCTCCGCTTGTGTCTATGATCACTAGGGTCACGATTTGGTCGCGAAAATTTTTTTGCACCACTTTGTTTCAGTGTCTCACATGCACGTCGGCAGCTGTGTTTCATGGTTATTGGCAGCATGTCTTTGTTCAGACACGTTTCTCATTTGACTGCTCCAATCAGAATACGGTTATTGTGACTCCGTACGTCTGTAAATTGCCAAGGAAAGTGAGGGTAAAATCATCCAATCACAGACGATGCAGCAGAGATGGATATGTGCACATAACGCATTGAAACCAAATGTTGCAAAAAACTTTTCGCCATTAAATCGGTGTTCTAGTGATCATACAGCTGAACTGCATCTGTTGCAATGTCACCATTTTCGAATTACACTGAACTACTTTATCAGAACACACTCATTTCTGCTCAACTGACCGCTGTCAGCTCCTATCGGAGGTGAGAAATTCTGTTATGGCAAGTCCATGAATATTCTTCGTATAGTAGTATAACTTTCACGGCGAAGCTGACAGGTATGTCGAGATGTTTCTTGAAAAGGATACGCACGTAGGAATGAAAACACGGCTTGTCTCGTCTACAGCGGAAACGTTATGTCAGATAGGAGACAGGATAATAATCTGTTACAGCGAGAAGTGTGTGAAACATCTCAGAAATTGCTTGGAATGCTTTCAGTAGACCGTGGAGTTGGAAGAAGAAACTTCGGCCAGGATTTCCAACGCTGGTGAATATAGAGCAACGCCGGAATGAAGGGGTGAAGGAAACGGGAGGTCCACGAAAAAACCCAAATCGTCCGACACGATTCCCACAGGCGAAGAATCTAATCCTGATCGCTTTGGTAGAAGACGAGCATCCTACCGGTAGCGCCAACCATAGTCTCGGGACCTTCTTTTTTTTATGAGAAAAGTGGTTCTTTATGCAGTCGATCAGAATATAACTCAAAAACTGCCGACGACCGCAGCAGAGGTTCGAATAGCTACCTTCTGCGCGTGGATCCGGAGAACGTAAAAGTGGTCGCGAAACCCCAAGAGGGGCTCCTCTGCAGGCGGCGATAACGTCGAACCGCGAAGGAAAAGCCGCGCTCCGTCACGTCTTCCATCACGAGGATAAATCGCTGTCTGGCGTCTTGACGAGATTGTTTCGGTCGGGACCACCGAGTGATGGCTTTCACACAGCAAAAAAACCCTCTTCGCAAGGGGTAGCGCGGGGTGGGGAGAGGGAAGCAGCACACGTTTTGACCTATATCCGCGGTCCGCTGTTGATAAGGAGAAGGGGGGAGTGTAAACGTAGCGCCTTGCGAGTTACGACCCGATCAGTCCGAACAGTTCCGGCCGATGTGATATATGCGGCGGTTGGCTCTCAAAGAATATATTCTGACCCGACGGTCCTATCCTCGTAGCATACCCGCAAGTGAACACGAATCTCTATCACGTGTGCGAAATCGAGAACCCCAAAACTTAAGCAAAACCGAATGTGAAGTGTACGCTTGTGTAATAGCTTATTATAAAGAAAAAATACTAACAATATGGAAACAATAGCACAGTTTAATAAGCAGGAAATTCTTATTGTTATTTTATTTTTGTGTAACTTGAAATTTTATTTGCGTTTTCTTACAGTGTATGATTTCAACTTTTCACAGAAGTATAGAAACGTTGTGGAATGTTTTAGAAGTCCTAAATGCTGCCACGCTCAAAGAAAACCATATCGCCTCTTTACACGGAGCGGCAAACCGCCATGCAGTGCGGCCTTGGTTCTATGAGACTTCAAGGGGACGGTTCGCCGAAAAATGTTAATTATTTTAGTAATTTTTATATTTGTACGAGATATGGATTGTAACATACATTGTTACAACTACATTTTTACGTAATGAAAACTTTGTAGCTTTCATTGTTTTTGTAGGCTATAATGGCATGCCAAAGTCCAACTTTGCATAAAACGATTCTATGCGTTACAAGAAGACCAACTGACTGACCGAAATGGAATAATACACACTTAAAAACAGCATAATGTTCTATGTCAAGATATTTATGAAAATCACATTGATTTATTAATTTTTTTGCATTATTAAAAATTTCTGAAAATTGGCAATTATTTTATATTAAATTCGGTAGTGAACACTACAATTTTATTTGTGGATAATGTGTGTTACAACCTATCAAAGGCTTCTAATTTGGTTTTTTACGATTCTGAGTGATATTTTTGGAGGTTTCTAGCCGGTTTTGAGAGGCCCCAAATTCATGTTTCTAACAAGCGTGATATATATTTAAATTATAGAAGTTTAGTCTAAAGTGCGTGTTATTTTCGTAACTTCATGCATACGGACTAAGTTTGACAACTTCGCGTTAAAATAACAGGTATGATATCATTCATACACCAGATACATTTTTATCTTAATATAGCGATAAAACAATCAAATGTTTCGTATTTGTAGAGGTAATGGTAAGATATATTGCGAAAATTTTTGTTGTCAACGTAGGCCTAGCCTTAAAATCCCTACAGTTTCTTTCAACAGGTATGATCGTGTGTTATACGTATGACACCACGTAGCTGTCTTCAGACTTTTAACAGGCATGAAACGTTAACAATTGTGGGATTTATATCGGCTCATTTAAATAAGGTAACAGCTCCATTTACAAGTGAAAGCGTGTATTTTTTTTGGTAAGCTGAATGTACGTTGAAGCCCAGCAAACAGTTAGTCATCATAGGTACTGGTCAAGAAATTATCTGTTTTATGGACGTTGTCCGCCTGTCGCATTCTTACCCGGAAATTTTAGTTTGTATAGCTTACCTAGACACGCCGTTTATTATTATTGAAGAATACGTATGAGATATTTAATTGTTTTCTGTGCTACTTATTTGCTATTTTATTTTGTCTCAATTAACTGAAGTGTTCATAAATATTTTTATTCCAATTTCCGCCTCACACACAGAGGAAAAAAAAGCTTGCTGCCAGACACGAATTCTAATGCTCGGGTGACGCACTACATTATACTGGATTCAACACCCGACGAACAATTCCTTTCAGGCAGTAGTAGATAGTACTGTAGGGATTCCAAGCATGGCGTCTTTAGAGAATGCCGGTTGTATTTCAGCCCATGCCCCTTACTCTCGTCGGACATAAATTTTAACAGGCCCCTCTTCATTAGTCATCGCGACCCTCCCTGAGAAATCCAAAGCAGCGATTACGTCTTTCAACCCCTCGAAGAAGTGTTTTTCCAGCCGGGAAGATAACTCCCCTCACCCACCCCAACTACTCCGCAACCCCCCGCGCTCGTCACCAGTCGCAGGCTGAACCAACTCCAATTTGTCTGTGGGCATGCTGTATGTGCTTGCACGAACACACGCACGTGTGTCTGTGTGTAGCTCGTCGCAGACAAGTGCCTCCGTTGGATGGAGTGTGTCGAATGATATACGTAGAAGAGGAGTCGGTGGCAGTGTTGACAACCTAACGACTGAGGTTTCCCCTCTCAGCGTCGACGAGTCTTATCCTGGGTAGCTGACGGCAGACCGTTACACTCCCGACTCCGTGCAGACAAGTGACAGCTGACTATTGTGGTTTATCCTCTGCTTGGTGCCGGGGCTTCTTCGTCACGCCCAGCCCAGGGAGAAAATTAACTGTCGAACATCGACGTGAAGTTCACTTCTCTGGCGTGCCACGTTGTTTCAACTCCACTTGACGCCTGTTGCTCATATCTTGTCTCTGCAGTTGAGACTAGACGCGTGTACAAGGTTGATTTACAATAAATGAAATACAGTTAAGAATAATGCAGTAAGCGTTTTTCGCGCTAACGTGTATTGTAAAACAACTTCACAATAAAATCGTTCAGTCATAATTACAGCCAATGGAAGCAAGCGACAATACTGCCATTAGAAGGTGGTGATGTGAACTTCATATTTGGTGACATAAATTATCAGCTGGCAAGCTTTTTGCAAATTACCGTGTTCAGTAGTTTCGTTCTAACAGTGATCGGTGAAATTGGACGAAGAACTATTAGATTGAACTTTGCAAATATGTTTTACTGTTTGTGTTGTTTCTCTGAAACGTAGATAGGTTATGCTTTGCCTTTGATTGGCTGCTTCCCCAGAACTTATAAAAGATAAATATGTATTTTATCGCTTAAAGAAACCCCACCCACGTACACGACGTGCTAAGTTCTATTGGAAACCACCGCATCTTCTGTGCACGTCATAACGTATAAGTTATTGCTTAAGTTTTCAATTGTAAACCAACCTTATGCCCATTCAAGCTCCAAGAGCGCTGTATTTTTTTTTTCAGTGATCTGTTCATAAGTTTTAGAAATATAGTAATACATATTGACAATATCTGAATATATTACGTTCAAACATTTAAAGTAGCTTCATTTTGCAGTTTAGAACCCGATAAGCTGAATGGATTGTTGGCAGCGTGTACAGTAATTGTTTTTTTTTTCCCCTTCCTTTTTGCATGCTGCTATAGCAGCATTAAGTTCACATTTTAACTATTTAAACCTGTGTATAATACAAATTGTCTATTGTGATTTCAGTATAGGGTATTGTGTGTTACCTTGGTTGATATCGAGTATATTTCGTTTGTCCTCATTGAGGAAAAACAAAGTTTGATGAACGCTAAACTGCACTGCCCATAATCGCTAATAATCTAAATTCGCCCCACACGAGGCGTATACCCCATGTATGAAAAATGTTACTCGTGCCATTAAAATCATTAGTACTTGGGAAGATTAATAGTGGCATTTGTCGGAATTAAGGAATGATATTGTCGCTCGGGTAAAACCAATCCCAGAGAATCAACGTGCTCCTGAACACGAAAGAGATATGTTTATAAACTAACTACCATGCACTGCAACTGTATATGTAAAATGTAAACAAGTAAACTTCGTATGATGTCAATATATAGAGAAAACATTAAGTACAAACTGCTAAAGATAAGTCTACATTGATTTGCGAGTGGGAAACCAACACATGTTCTATAATACAGTATTCACCTTGCCCATACAACAGAGTAACATTTGCGGTATTCAAGGGAACCGTACTATCAACTCCAAGAGAGCGGTGCGGGGTGATAAATGACGGTTGCTATTGTCGCTACTTGTAAACGCGGAAGGTTGGGCCTGCCACAGAAACAAGACAATAGCTCTTATTCTACACAATAGCAAGCATCACACAGGACGTCTGTATCATTCGCTACTTTAATTATACATTACCTTTGCGAAAATGTGTTAGGTGTCGATGATTATAGAGTGTAAAATCGCGAAATTGTTTGATAGCTAACGATCCTCCAAAATTCTGCAGCATGCAAGTTACGAGACTGGACGACAATTAATTGGCAAGTTCCAAATAGTAAGAACAGCAGATGGTCGGGGGTGTCACACAAGGATTTCCATTCGCTCACTCAAACAAGAACGCATAACTAACGGGAGAAAAAAATTTGTCACATACGTGCTAAATTCGAACCTTGCAGAGTGGCCTCGGTGGTAGAGTAGTCAGACCATTCGCCACCCACCAAGGCAATCCTGATTCCATTCCCGGTGCGTTCGGTCCCGGGATTGTCGCATGTAGGAATCGTGCCGGACGATGCCGCTGGTCGGCGGGTATTCTCGGGGATTTCCCTTTTCCCCCGCCCCGTCATTCCGGTGCTGCTTCGTACCTACCTTAAATGACCTCTCACCAGCGCTAAAGACCTCGATGTTGAGCGCTGACCAAAATCTCTCACTCGAACCTTGAAAAAAAAAAAATCTACTTCCGCAGCGATAAATAGCTATGTCCATCTCTCTCTCTCTCTCTCTCTCTCTCTCTCTCTCTCTCTCTCTCTCTCTCTCTCTGGTAAAGGTTGTATCTAACTGCTTTTAAAGAAGTTTCAAGAAGTCTGATTGTTTAATTTTATCGCTACAAATTATATAAGTATAGAAACAATTCTAAATCTTATTGGGTAAGTACACTAAATAAAATAGTGTTGTCGGCGAATGATGGTAGCCGACCCTATGTAAAGGGGAATTATTTTTATTTGTCTGCATAAATATGGGACTGATTTTCGCTCTGAAAATAATAAAAGTTATTAATAATGCAACGAGCACATCAGTGGCGTATCGTGGTCGTGTTCCAAGGCGTGCGGCGATAAGAGATGACTATACTCAACACTGAGTTGTCTGTGGTACCATCAGAATTGTAGGACCAAGTACACTCTTCTTTCAGTAGCGTACAGGAGGCAAGGAATATATTCTCCAATAATATACCTCAGTCTACACAACGCGTGCTTATTGGTTCTTACCGGCAGGCACATTGAATCCACGTGCTCAAAATGTATAGTCAGAGCTATTATTGCATGCCTAGGAACACGACCACGATACGCCACTGGAGCACATTTGTACTAGCAGCCTCACCGTACGTACGTTTGTGATCGTATCCTCGTACTATGTCGAGAAAATATTGTTTTCATACAATTGTCACTACAGTTAAATAAAAAGGAACTGTTTCCATCGTAAAATACACTAGATAAGAAAATGACATAGGCTTAAAACATGAGTTCCTTCAATCAGTTTAATTTTCAGACTTAGCTTGTGATCGACGTGTTTCAACCACGAATAATTTTAATCCATAATGACCTAAGTTGATTTGTAGTTTACTTAAACATCATGATCGACGGACTGTGTAAGATAATCTGCACGGCAGGTATGGGCGCAATTGTAATAATCTTATCTCGGTACAAATACTGACATAACACACATGCATATATACACATAGTGAGTGCGAGAGCAAGCTAAACTTTCAATCGCAGCTTATTAGAACATGCATGCAAATTTCGCGTTGTTAACTGACGATAGTCTCGAATCCACTGGCCTATACTCTTCCGTACACACTCCGTGGCGTTATTGGTAGAGACCGGAAACATTCGCTGATACACTGACGTGTAGGCTAGCCTTCAATAATATATGTCCACTCAAGCAAACAATAGCTGTTTATTAGCTGCTCGCTGACACAGTGATATGGGTCTGCATTTAGTTAGATTTTTATTATTGGGTCGACGACTTACACGAGGTGTCAAATATGTCAAGGGCCAATTGCGAAAATGACACGAACTTACAGTTGCTGCAATCTTAGCTTGTTCCTAAAAAAAACGCGAATTATTCAGGTCCCTAGTTATTGGCATACATACCTCCGTATCTTCGTGTGTTACAGAATGTGTATACAGAAGTGAAATAGCCATAAGAACGGCGAACTCAGTCACACACACACCAGCAAAATCGCTTCCCTGGCCAGTAACATGGCGAAATCACCTACTGCAAATCAGCGTAGAGCAGCTTCTCTGCTAGCCAGCATCTAGGCCAACAGGAGCCAAACATACACGGAGCTGGTATCAATAGCTTCCAGCAGCCGCAATACGCAGCGAAGTTCGCTCGTATCATATGAGCCGCCTCGTCATTTCGCGTTTGTATTATGTATTATTTAGTATGTGCCTATATTACAGTACAGAGTGGGTGTTTTGTGGTTGACCATATATCATTGGTAGTGACACTGGCAAATCGAGGGGAAATTTGATTGTTTGCTAGGCTCCAACATGATATGTATAACACTGAAGGTTTTGCACCTGTATTGCTAGAGATAGGAAATTTCGCGAAAATATATTTGCAGCACTTTGTTTCAGTACCTTACGTGCGCATCTGCATTTCGGTTTTGTGGTCAGTGATTGGATGCCTTAACACCCAGCGTCTTGAGGTTAAACCCGCAAATCACAGACGTAATGTGTCTAATCATTGGTTGAGAACATCCTTCAGGTACCGTATGGAAAAAGCTTATATCTGAATTTGTCCAGATCTGGGACTAATCTGGACCTGATTCGAATTAGTGTATATTTGCCTATCTCTGATGCCATATCTGTCCTATTTCAGATCTAGCCAGATCTGGCCCAGATATCTGTATACTGATTGGCACAATCAAATGAATAACAACTCTGCACAAAATAGGGCAAAAATCTTTTCACCAAAAGTCCCGTCCCTATATGTTGCCTATCGTTAGGGCCCGGTAGTTTTCGCGAAAAGATTTTTGCCCCACTTTTTTTCAGTGCCTTATGTGCACACCTGCAGTTTAACTTCATGGCTATTGACAGAGTGTTTTTGTGCAGAGTCGTTATTCATTTGACTGTGCCAATCAGTACACGCATATCTCTGACACAACACATCTGTGATTTGCGGGTTTAACCTCAAGACGCTGTGTGTTACGGCATCCAATCACTGACCACAAAACCGAGATGCAGGTGCCCACGTAAGGCACTGAAACAAACAGCTGCAAAAAAAAAAAAATTTTTTTTTCGAGAAAACTACCAGGCCCTACGTACCGTGTATATGCAGCACTGCGTCCCTCTTCAACAAACCCAATTAGAACTGTACAGTTTTAAAACATACAGTATGTAATTTGCCAAATAAACTGTTCACACGTGTCACGATTGAGATACTACAGTTTATTGGAGACCACGTTATATATTTTCGCGATTTCCCAGTGTCTAATCATTGGGCGAGAACGTTCTTCAGGTACCGCATGGAAAAAGCTTATATCTGAATTTGTTCATATCTGGGACTAATCTGCACCTGACACGAATAAGTGTATATTTGTCCATCCCTGATGCCATATTTGGCCAGTTTCAGATCTAGCCAGATGTGGCCCCGATACACTTTTTTTCAAATGTGGTGCCCCATATACTAACGACCATCAACAGGAGACAGGCGCGTTCCCAGTAACTTGAAGGCCAGTCGGTTGTCAGATAGCAAAGCAAAATATGCAGGTCCCTGCTTATTAGCCACACTTCCTTCAGAAACCGGCACACACAACAAGTTTGCGAAGAGCCAATTCCCGTGGAGCCTAACCTGTAGGCCATTGGATCCGGCCCATAAATACAATTCTTAATTTGTCAACCCGGTTCCAATAGTTTATAGTCTACCAAACAATATTCCAGCATTAATTTTATTTTTTAAATAATTATATACTTAACAGTACTGAAAATTCGTTTGTTATTAAATTACTTATAAAATTATAAAGGAAGGCGTTAGGTCGTGATCAGTTTCTCAAAATTTGCTTTAGGAATGTATACTGACGCTGGACTAGCATTCGTGAGAACCATAGTTCGATTCTCGGCTCCGGCCATCCTGATTTAGGGTTTCCGTGGTTTACCGAAAACGCTCCAGTGAATGTTTGGGTGGTTCATTAACAAACCAATACCCATGGCCGAATCATTTGTCAGTTACTGTCATTATGTGCAGTTGTATCACGTAGATCCCACCTTCCTTGCCTGAAAATATTTGGCTCTCCGTTTACTATTATATTCCTTTAATGCTATTACAGCCAGAAAATACACACAACTTGGAGGTTGTTGATAAAAAATAATTAACACTTTCTAAAACGACTAATTTGATTACTTTCCTTTAAAAAAATGTAAATCTTTACGCCTAAATAATTACCCTCTTATATATATCCTATTTTTTGAGGGAGTTAATTTACGCCTGACGTTCATTTAAAAGCAGGTAATAAAGTTTTGTCTTTAAATCGTAAAGTTCTTTTTTATAGTCCAAATACTAGGGAAGTAAACATAAAATATAAGAGAAATAACTGCGTTTTGTGACTTTCAGTGCTTCGAGACATTTGATTCAGATGCGAAAATTCATTAATAATAAACAATCATTCTAGTGTATTATTTTTAAATTTCAGTGTAAAAAAATATTACACCTGCTTAAGGCACACAATGTGTAATAACAATTGTACAAACTATTCTGACACGTGAGTTTTGGTTTTCATATTATATTCCTGCAAATTATATGCATACTGCACGGAACTATAGCTGTCGTGTTAAATGCTTATGGTTGGTTTGAGTACGTTTACTGGAATTCTGAATGGCACGCGGCGTGAATTGATTTTGTAAAACTGGGATGAAGAATTTCCGAATTCACATCGCATTCCCATTAATACATAAACAATTTACCTTAAAATGCTTCTGAAAGCTGGCCAGATATTTCACGCAGGTTCTTTAAATATTTGGCCTGAATACTGAGAGATTGAGTTAGTACTGCATGCTGGGGCATATTTCAGCAGTTTACTCTCCAGGCATGTTTGCTCCAATTGGGTAAGCTATTCAGCTAACAGTATTCATCAAACATCATTATGTTCTGTAAGTCTAGCAATATACGACTGTGTCGTTGTGTAAAGGCTGTTAAATCGCACAAAATAATTCATTGTTACTTTTTTGTAGCGATACCAATATAAAAGTATGTCATACTTCTAAATTTTAAAATATAAGAAGATGCTTAATAGGAAAAACAATTTTATTTAGCGTGTAACGAAGGTTTACTTGAATAATGTTTCAATTGTTTATATATTTGGCGAATTTGTGATCGCATTTACTACCATTAAAATACAAAAGTAAAATCCAAATAATCAGTCTACAAAATTTTCGGCATTTTTAATCACTTAAGTCGATATTCGTTTCGGAAACAAAACTACAAATTTCTCTCATTATGCATTGCTCGATTAAAACATTGGTTAAAAAAAACTGAAACTGCTGTCTTAAAATTGAAACTAACTCCCCTCTCCCCCTCCCATATTGATGGAGGTTTTCTAGTAGGTTTAATTTTAGCTTCAAACGCGCTTTTTAAAATTCCATTATCACGTTATGTTTTTATTATAATGGGCTGCTGATATATCAGTATGGCGTGTGGTGTGTACGTGAGGATAATCCCGATAATGGGTATGGAAGGCAGCGGAACAGTGTTGAAAAAGGGAAATAATATCTACGTTTAAAAAATTACAGATTAAAAACCTTGGGGACAGAATTGGTAGAGTTCGGATGCAGTGACCGAATGAAGAGAGAGTAACACAGAGTTTCTCGTGCTTTCCTTCGTGTCGACCGTAAGAGGAAAGGCCGTAGGCGGAGAATATAAGGACTGTAGGAGGCAGAACAAACACTGAGAGAAAATTAATGGACGCGAGGAAATGTTTACGTTGTTCTTGTGGGAGTAAAAAGGGTCTAGGGCAGGACAGGAGGGTTGGTACGGATACGCTTACTCTGGTCAAAGCTGTGTGCGCAGGCTGGTCATAGACTGGAGGAATATTTGAGAGCTATAGGATGTTCACGGTAAAGTCTGTGCTTCTGAAGAACGCCTGGCGCAGTGGCTACAGCACTCAATTCCCACCAAGACGACCCGGGTTAGATTCCCAGCGGGACAGACGCGGAGGACGTTGCCGGTGGATTGTCTCGTGGTGCTCCAGTTGGCCTTGTCATTCGTATTCTTTCGATCTTCTATCTTAGATCTTTGCTTCATGTCATCCCTCAAGGTTCGGCAGACACCTTGCATTCAGTCACAAGTCCGCTTTCGGTGTAATCTTCAGTTACCCTTTCCATACGCTATTAGTGTTTTGATAGTCTTAGTAAGAATTTGAAAAATCTTTATTGTGGCATTGGGTGAAGTTTATCACTGTTTTAGTTACGCCGTCGTGTTATGTACGCTTTAAATTATTATATGTGGTTTTTTTCAAAGTTTAAATAAGTTGCAAAGTTTTCCACTGGCGAATCTGGTTTTGTCAATTTTTGACTAATTAAAATAGTGATAAAATAACAGACTGAGGTAAAATATTACAAGTAAGTTTATTTCACTTTTTAATCAGTACAAATTATACCTTTCAATCCACAATTAACTACAGTTTAAACGTGTGATTTTACTGACGATACTGCTCATTTTTTTTCTGGCCCAGAAAACTTACGGCTTTAATTGTATGGTACTATTACGGCAACAAGACATATGGTATGCCAGCTATGGCAGGTTTTCAGAGCACTGGTGCGTGCAACACTTGTGGCTGACTCTGGGTATACTGCTGATGGTTAAGAAGCTGCTTTCCAGCTGTAATTCAGCAGTGGCTACGCACCAGTAAGCCATTTGTTAGCCAGTGATGGCATGCCACTTGTGTTTTGGGTATGGCACAAGACCTATTGGCCACGCATGGTTTTTCTTATTCGTTTAAGTATTTTGTATTAACGTTAAACTCTACCTCTTGCATCCGTCAGCAGCAAAGACATTGTAAAATTATTATTTTTTCATGTGGATGTGTAAAGATTCACATTTGTTACACTCAAGTTAATGTTCCGTGCCTCAAAACCATGGTGCGGTTAAATAAATTAACAAGATACCGAAATGCTGCATACAAACAATAATTGTAGGCTATGTTAGCTGGTTAACTGCTACCACTGCTGGGTAGCTGCTGGCTGTAATTAATAGTGGTTCTACTGAGCTGTCCAGCTACGGCTGCTAACTTAAATTATACATTCGGAATGCCATTTATGGCACTTTGGTGGTACTTACATGGCTGTGTAATGGCATGAGAAAATTTTTAGGTTGGTGACTTAATTGTAAGTTGGTAAATAAACAGCATCAAAACGGAAAACTTAGTAAGGACAAATTTACAAAGAAAAAAATTGTACTTGCTATGCTACCTGACAGCTGTGGATCCTTGCATTGATAGAACATTGCTTGTGCAAAAATGTGAAGCCATGTGTAGGCCAACTGATGGCTGTGGAGTGGTTCTTTGATGGACCATTGCTGGTGCAGACATATGAGGCCATGTGTAAGCCGACTGATAGCTGTGGAGTAGTTCATTGATAGCCCATTGCTGGTGCAAACATGTTACGCCATGTGTAGGCCAGCTGATGGCTGCGGAGTGGTTCATTGATGGACCATTGCTGGTGCAGACATGTGTAGCCATTTGTAGGCCAGCTGATTATTGTGGAGTGGTTCATTGATGGACCATTGCTGGTGTAGACATGTGTAGCCATGTGTAGGCCAGCTGATGACTGTGGAGTGGTTCATTGATGGACCATTGCTGGTGTAGACATGTGTAGCCATGTGTAGACCAGCTGATGACTGTGGAGTGGTTCATTGATGAACCATTGCTGGTGCATACATATGAAGCCATGTGTATGACAGGTGATAGCTGTAGAGTGGTTCATTGATGGACCGTTACTGGTCAAACGCATGGTTCATTGATATGCTATTCATGATTTCCCCTATTAGGCTTATCACATGGGTGCATATTCAGGTCCAGCAATTGTTCTGGTTGAATTTCATCAGTTTACCAACTGTTTTCCACCATTGCATACTAACTGTATTTCATTAACGGGCAATTGTATCCTGCTGCATGGGGTATCACAATGTCCCAAACATGCGTGAAAGAAAATTGTGATAGCTCATTTTTTTAAGTAATGATGTGTTTTGATATGTTACGTTTAAATGTACAGTAATATTTACAGTACATAGTAATACGTTTACTTGTTGTTTGGTTTTTGTGAATAGGTGAGTTTTGTAATAAACAGATTCGTTCTGTTTCTCACTACTGAGTAATACCAGTTTCGAGAATTCGCACTTTGCCATAAGCAGTTTATTATTAAGTAAATTATGTGCATAACTAAAAATACATATCTGGTAAAAGACTATCTACTTTAATGTCACCTGAATTATTTAAGTGGTAACGGTAGGTTTGTGGTTAGAATGTTAGCATGTTGCGTTAACTGTCGTGGGTTTGAATTTTGATGACATATATTGGTATTTTTTATTTTGGTGCATGTTTTTATTCAATTTGGGAGATAATTTAGAAACAAAATGAACTACGTTAAACGTAAAATCACGCAAATTTTCTATACAGGTAAAAAAATTCTGTTACTTTAGTTGGTGGAAATCTTTGATTCAGTTAGTGAGTTTACTTCGTGGATGCAATCTGTAGTTTTTTACATATTCCTGATGGAGCATTTTCAACAATTTAAATGAGTGAAAAATCATTAGAAAACTGTGAATATGGACTGTTTCCAGTTTAGAGTGGTGTACATTAACAAGTGGTGTTACAATACGTTTGGCAACTATATTCTAAAGAGTTATTTGCAAATAAACAAAAAAATATTTTAACTAATGTATCTACGTGTAAAGTACAAAACACAAAATATTAAAAAATATAACCTAATTACATGTTGAGGCTATCGAAATTAAAATATCAATTTTTAGACTTACACACTCCAAAGCGCCCTACTTTATTTTTTTTTTTAGTTATTTTATTTTAAATTAAGTGTTTTTTCACTAACTGTCACTTTATTTTTGTCGTGTCGTCATTACTAACCAAACTAACGACTGTCGTTGAATAGACTGGCAAAGGTGATTTTGTATGCAAGCGAGTATCGAAAACATCGTTGCCTACGATATATACGTGCATCACGTAGAATCCGTTTAATTATTCTCTTGAAATCAATTACAGTTCTCCGTTTGAAAGTTTATTTACGAAGATATTTGAGTTGAAAGTTAACGTTTCGACAGACGTCTATCGAAGTAACCAGACTGTTCAGTTGGATGACTACTTTTATCCTCAACAACTCTCTTTTAAAAAGTAATCGTCAAAATTGCTTCTTCAAGGAAGCATTTCCGTAGTCTGGGAATCACTCGCGTAATTGCTAACTGTTCTTAACGTTGGGGTGTGAAAGCATCTGCGATGGAAGATAATTCTGAGTGTCGAAGGAAATGGAGACGGCGGTTTAAAAGCTATAAAAATGAGGGAAAAGAGAGATGCAAGCTTTGGGAAGAGTCTGAGTGGCTCGGCTGAAGGAGATGAGGTAATGGATAAAAAAAAGAAGAGTAAGTGCATGAGGCAGGCTGTTGATGTTTTCAAGTTGGTCATGAACTGCTGTATTTAACAGAAAGAAAAAAAGTAAAGTTACACTTTTATCTTTGTGGTACTAAAATTTGTCCTTTCAAAATATCCAGTTCAACATGTTCCGCAAGCCAAATCTACGCAATGCATTGGAATTGTATTTTCAGCAGTTTAAACTTAAAAACCCAATATGGAGACACCTCATCACCATTCTGTGTATACACGTAAGTTTCGTAACGAATGAAAGGCTCGAATGTTTGTGAATAGGTTTGTCAGTCAAGTGCATAGTGATTATGCAAATACTAAGACGGCTTACGAGCTACCTAAAACGTGGATTTAAGTTACGTTAGGCAGAAAAAAGTTATTAAGGGAGAGTAATGTGAACATGCGTCATTTTAGTGCTCACTCTAAAAAATAGTTTGTAAATTTACCAGACGTGCGTATAGGAGCGCTAAGAAAGTAGGTATGGTAGAATTGTTTCCCAGACATCCATGGTAGCACTCCTAAACCTAATTATAAAACAGTCAAATGCATACTAAAGTTACCAGACTTGTATTGTAACATTTGTAAATGTTTGCGTATTTACAAGGCGGAAGTATGGCAACTGTCCCATACTGCGTCTGGGATAATAACTTCCTAAACATTTATGTCGTCCCAAAAATCCAAGGGTAGAGACAAGAAAAAACATGCCAAGTTTGATTACAGTCAACATTCAAAACCAAAATAAAACTTGATAACTTCCTATGTATAGGCTAATAAAAGGAAAATATTGATGAATAAATATTAAAAACGAATAATAAAAAAAAAAAAAACAAATAACCTAGAAAGCTCAGTATTTTCCTTTGGAATATATTTTTTTTGCGAGCTTACGTATTTCCTTATCAGAATGACAAGCATCCCAGTTTCTTTTTTTTATTATTATTATTCTTGTTACCGAGCGGAGGGAGCGCAACTGTATCACGTTGGACTCGCATTCAGAAGGACCCTGGTTCGATCCTGGCCTCCGGCTATTTTGATCTCGGTTTTCAGTGCTTTCCTTAAATCGTTTAAGAATAATGCAGGGATGGTTACTTAACGAAGGTAATGGCTGATTCGTTTCCCAATTCCTATAATTGTGTCAAGTTGTGTCCTATTGTCTCTAAATGACCTCGCTGTCGGCAAGACGTACAGCGTTTGTGTCATTATTGCCTCACCTTCGGTTTTCTGGGACCACATAGCTCTGCAAGGGTTTGTGTCCAGAACCCTACTTTTAATCACCTGTCAATGACGCACTGAATAAAAACTTGCTGCTTCAGTATGCTTGCTGTAATAATATGTTCGAATGGCCTCGTCTAATGGTCGGACTAACTGAAGCGCTCTACCACGGACATCAGAAATTTTTCCCTGCTATACTTAAGCCTTTAACTTTGCCTGAAAAAATTCAATGCCAGCCTAATTTTGGCTCTAATCACAACTTATCACACTCACAAGTGATTAGACGACTATTGCGTCCAGAACGCATGCAGTGTTTAATACAAGCTCGAAAAATAAGACAGAATTAAAATTTTTTTTGTTTTTTTTTTTTTTTAGTCAACAAATTTTAACCAAAAATGTATTTATTTCATTGAAAGGTTTGTCGAAACTTAATAAATTATAATATTTTTTTAGCATTTTTTCTACCATATATTTGCTAGAGCAACGCGACAATATTTTGCACAATTTGTATCAGTGACTTAACGTGTGCATCAGCAGTTCTGCCTGGTTATTAGCAGCTTTTCTTTGTACAGAAATGTCTCTCGTTTGATTGCACAACTCAGAATAAAGTTACTGTAACACATAACGTATGTAATTTGTCAGTACAAACCCAAGACAAGAGGGAGTTAAAACACCAAATCTCTTAACATGAAGAGAAACTGTATCGCGCATATAAGGGACTGTAATAAAATGTTGCAAAAATTTTCGCCATGAAATCAGCGATCTAATATTTGCTGAAGAATTTCTTGTGAATATTGTCTACGGTTCACAGTGTTAAATCATCATAGCCTATTACATTAAAAAAAAAAGGCGTTGTTACTGTGGTATGTGTATAAATCTGCGGAAATTCACCTTACGCGAATGATGCGGGTGATTTGAGCCGTGTGTACACATGTTCTACCCTCAAGGAGGATGGTGCGCCAAATCAGTGAATTTTCACAATTTTCGACGTAACTTTTTTCCCTAGCTTACTATCGAAAATCAAGATTCGAAAATCCGGAAATGATTCTTTTTTACAACTTATTACATCACTACATAGTCACAGACTGTATTATTTTTGGAGCGGTGATGGCAGATAGAAAAAAGAGATATTTTTCCCATCTGCCGTCACTGTTCCAATAATAAGGATGTATGTGACTATGTAATAAAGTAAGAAGGTGTACGAAAGTGTAATAAACGGATTGTCGAGTCTTGATTTTCTATAATAAGCAAGGAGAAAAGTTGTGTCGAAAACTGTGAAAATACGCTGCTTTAGCGCACCATCCCCCTTAAGCTGTACAGTGCAAGATTACAGTTGCTGCGTGTTTTCTGACACCGTACCGGTTTAATAAACATAAGTAATATGAACATAGATTAGTACAAAATAATCCTAACGAAAACATTGTAGGCTACCATGCAATGACGTCTCATTTAGAAGATCATATAATGTGGTAAACCTGTGAAGAAGAATCATTTCTAGAGCCACTGATCTTAGGTGAAAAGAATTTTGCGCCGACACGTGTGAATACGTTATATGCACATATTTGCCTTTATTTGTTTCATTGCCTTACGTGCACATATGCAGCTTCGCTTCATGGTCATTGGCAGCATGTCTTTGTTCAGAGGTGTCACGCATTTGACTGTGCCAGTGAGAGCAAGGTTATTGAGACAAGGCACGTCTGTGATTTGCTGGTAGAACACCAAGACGATGAGATTTATAATCGTCCGATCACTAGAGACCCCTGTTTTCTGTGTAAAGAATTTTGCATCAGTTTGCTTGAGTGCCTCACGTGCACATCTGCAGCTTTGCTTCCTGGTCAGTGATTGGCTGAATTTACACTCTAAATCTGAATTAGTAAATATTCACTTATTAACGCTGATGGATGGAGCAGTTTCAACAAACTGTATCAATTAGAAACCACTGTGAAATCGGTGACTATTCACTGATTCCGATAAAGAGTGCCAACATTCCACAAGTTAATTAGTGAATGTTCACAGATTTTACAGTAATTTTTCACTGAATCAATAAGTGAAAGCTGTTCTTTAAAAACAACTGGAAAACCGATGAATATTCACTGATTCACTTGTGAGATGTTGGCACTCTTGAAGGAAATCAGTGAATATTCACAATTTGTACAGTGACTAATTTCACTGATTCAAATTGTTGAAACTACTCCATCCATCAGCGTGAATCAGTGAATATTCACTACTTCAGATTTAGAGTGTAACTCTCACGTGGCTTAACGTTTTACTGCAAATCACGGACGTATGTTATTCGCTGTAACCATATTCTGACCGGTATGGTCAAATGAGCAGCATCTTTACACAAAGATACTCTACCAGTAACAAAGAAGTATAACTGCACTCCAAAAAATAGTTTGTAAATTTGCCACACGTGTGTATAGGAGCGCTAAGAAGGTAGGTTTATGGCAGAATTATTTCACAGACATCCATGGTAGCACTCCTGAACTTTTTTATAAAACAATAAAATGTATGCTTAGGTTACCAGACTTATATTGTATCAACTATAAAAGTTTGCATATTTACAAGGTGGAAGTATGGCTACTGTCACATACTGTGTTTAGGTTAATTACTTCCTAAACATTGTAAGAAGTTTTTTATAGTGTGCAGAGGTGGAACTAAGAAATTGAAACGAGATGGTACAATGTTATTTTCGGCACAACTAAGTGGCTCTATACATACACTATCTTCATTAATCTCGGAAGAGGTTTTTTTCTTATCAGAGGAGCATCAGTATCGGTGTTCCTAACCTTTGAATGCCTCAGCGGCATATTGATATGCACATACCGCGCGGCTTCAAGTACGTCACTTGTATATTCCTACCGTCATGGCAAGCGCGCTGTACCCTTGCACGTCTACTGCCTCCAGTGTGCGATTCAGAAATCCACCGCGCATTTCACCCACCTGGTGGTGGCATAGACAGTTCTCTGAGTGGCCGCTAGAGGTGCTCTCTGTCCACGCCCGCGACGGTGGCGATGTCAGCGGCAAACCAAATAACCCTCTCAAAACTGTGCAGGAAAACTAGCGTTGCATTACTAGGCGACTTTTAAGACAACATGTATCCAATCATTGTTGCCTTGCTAAGTCATAGCCGACTTTCTGCGGCATGTGCAGACTTTATGAACCGGTTTTAAGGCCATGATCCATCATTTCGATTGTTTTAACGATGCTATATGTTTTATTCCTAAACGAGAACAGGCATCGTACAACTGTTGCACACTTTTGTTAAAAACAGTTTTTACTATGCAGTTTATTTTCTCTAGACAAAAAATTTATACAGATTCTGCTAATTACCTTACTAATGAGAATATCCTTAGTTGCATAATTAGCCGAAACCATTGTGTATTTTGTCTTGAAAAAATTTGCTAACGAAACTGTGCAACAAATTTCCGTTATCTGCTCTCGTTTAGATTTTAAAAACAACTATCGTAATAGCAGTAGAAACGATGGATCATGGCCTTAAAAGTGTAACAATAGAGACACGAAAATGTCCCCAGATCGACGACCTGCAGACTTAGTTCTACGTCTTAAAGTAACCTCAAACATTGGCTACTACGTTAATAGATAGTTTCACCCGAAAACAAGTTGCGTGGATTTCCTTCATAATTTCCTTACTTGTTTGTTATTCGTTCAGATTTCACCAATACGTGTCTGATTCAACTGTAGTCAAATTGAAAACGTTGCGGATATTCTCTTGCTGGCATTAATTTGCTGTATTTTACTGGAGCTTACTTAAGGGTGCCGCCCACTGCGCGCTTCAAATGCGTTATAATGTAGGCCTACAGGGAAATGCGTTTGTTACGAACCTATTTTACATGCGCCCATTGTGCCAATTTACGAACAGAAAACACACTTCGGACACCAGTGATGTATCGTGGTCGTATTCCAAGGCATGTAATATAAGCTCCGAATATATACTTTGAGCACGTTTTTAGGACTACACTAAAACCAACTGATATACGAAACTAAAAAAAATCACAGTGGATAAAGACATTGCAGGCAACAATGTCATGCTTATAAAAATAAAGAATAAAAATTATTTGTATTAAAAAAATATTGAATTTTTTAAAATTTTTATTTTTAGTTACAGCATTTTTTTACCTGTCATATCCAATAAACATGTGTTGTGTAGACTGATATGTTTTCATTGGAGGATACGTTCTTTGCTTCACGTACACTGCTGGAAGAATTGTTAACCTGCTCCTACAAGTCTAATGGTCTCACATACAACTCAGTGTTGAGTATAGACACTGCTTACTATCGTATGCCTTGGAAGACGACCACGATACGCCACTGTTTGACGAGAACGATATTTTATTGTCAAGACACCATGCTCATTAAAGAAAACTGTGACTATGCTCTCCAGCATAGCTTAAAACGGACTTTTTCATGTTGCCGTACTTCAAAACATTCTAACCGGCGGATGTATGCGAAACTCAGAAACGTGCACTGAACTTTGTTACAAACTTTCTACCAATACAAGTATATGGTCACCGCTTAAGGCGGCCGCCTACCACACGCTTCAAATGCGTTGCAGTGTGTTCGTAAACAGGTTTTTTAACGAAAATATTCTACGTGTGCCCATTGTGCCAACGTACGAAAAGAAAACGAACTTCAGACTAGGTCGGAACCTTATTGTTATGACGCCACGCTCATTAAAAACATTGTTTCTAAGCCCTCCAACATGGCTAAAAACGGCCTTTTCAGACTTCTGTAATTCAAAATATACGAACCGGATGTATGTGAAATTCAGATTGCGACCTGCACTGAATTTAGTTGCAGACTTTCCACCAATAAAATTATTTGGTAACCGCTAAATGTCCCATAGTAAAAACTGTTCGGCGGGAAGCTTGCACGCTAGTTCAGCGCTTGGCTCGTTGAGGCGACGCGGCAATTGATGCGCGCTTCAAGGTCGACCTTACAGCTCCGTCGCTTTTAAGCCTCTCACACGCGGGTAGGTGGCGCCCTTAAAGTCTCATAGTAAAATCGGATCGGCGGGAATCTTGCACGATAGTCATAAGTGCTCTTTGGTCGTGGCGATGTAGCATTTGATACGCGCTTCAATTTCACCCATATAGCTCCATCACTTCTGGGCTTCTAACGTGCAGGTATATGACCCCCTTTAACGTTCTAGTTTTCTAGGTTTATTTATTTTGTGTTTAATTACTTGTTATTCTTTTTTTTACTTAAGTTTGAAATTCAAAGCCAGCAGGGTGATATAAAGCATTGCTGAAGCTAATTTTTGGGCTGAAGTGAGCTGAAGTGATTGTAATCAGTAAATAAATAGTATATCTCCATTTACCATTACACAGATCAAAACAGTAAAAATATGCAAACAAATATGGTCTTAATATAACTGTTTGCACATTCTGTATTTCCTACTTAGCTTTATTTTTAACTAATTAACGTTGAATCTATGTTATGGGTAAATTTAATTGAAAACACGATTTTAAGGTAACTTTCCCCTTAAGAAGCATAGAGCAACTCTTCTGCGCGGTGTGCGAGTTATGGGCTTGTTGTCTCGAGGCCCAAGGTGGAAATTAAGGTGGTAGTGTGTGTGATGCAGTGTGAGTGTTTCGCTGTGAGGCAGGGGGAGGAAATTGCGGCTGCGGCAGGGGTTTGAGTAAGTTGTGAGCGGTGAGGGGAAGGGCAGAACCGATGCGCGCGCCGCCAAGCGGTCGATGGCCGCACCATGGTCGGCGCGGGAGGTGTAATCGTTGGCTCGTTCATTGCCTCTGCCTCCTCTGGTCGGGGCCGCGGATTCATCATCTCACTTCTCTAGGTTCTGATAGGCCAGAAGGGCGAGGGAAGAAGGTTTCTGTGGGAAGCCGATCCACCAGCACCGAACAACGTAATAAATACTCTTATAGTCTGCCTGAGAGCGAATTCATCTTGCCTCAGGGACGCCGCGAGATATTTATCATCGTCGACGTGTATTTTTGAATTTTGTGCTCTCGAAACACGATCTCTCTTCTGCTCTGTTCTCACACTTCGAATGTTTCATAGAACTGTAATTCATACCTAAATGCACGGATACTGAAATTGTACCAACACAGTAGTTGGAAGTACTTTTTAATTCCGGTCCAATGCGTAACTAGTGACCAATTAAAGTAAAAACATCCCTATTGGCTTAAAAGTTTATACCTGGTGTATGCTTCCATACTTAACTTTTGCACGTGTCAACATATGCGTATTTGCGAAAAGAACACACGCCACAAACTACGAGAGTATAGTATTACAAAAATGCAGTACGCTCATCAGAGACATGAGTTTAAGGCCATTCAAAATAGTTTATTTTACCAAAATATACACGTAAAGATTTCAGGATTGCATATACCCAGAATACTCTGTAGTCTGATTGATGTTTTTATTATTTTTTTTTGACTCATCAAATGTGCCTCTTAATGGAGTAAATGTGTTTAGTGTCGTTCTGTAAAGAACCTGTGACTAATTTGAGCGTTTATGTACGCAAATAAATAAACACATAATTTGTTGATATAGTTAAAGTATTAACTGAAATTTATGTTGTGATAACAGCAAGTACAGTCAGGGCATAGATTTACGGTTTCATACGTCACAAACAAGCCTACTATGTATCTATTTATTTGCACGGCATTTACAATAAAATTTGGACAGCAACATTTCGCAAATCCGTTTGAGAATATGTTGGACTGCGAACACGTGTACACTGAAGTAACCTTTAAAATTGGCTCACAGTTTGTTGAACTGTAGACGTTTAACCCAACAACAAATGTGACAATAGACAACACCTTTCCTCATTGTCTACTGGGATATTAAGTGAGAAGAAAACTAAAAATTACAAAGAATACAACAAACATAAAACTGTTGACACTAGCGTGAGGGTCATGGAACATTCGGAATTTTCCCGTCGTTATATGCTAATTATTAATGACCGCGATCTGTGAACTATGTGCCTAATCGGTTGATGACAGTATCATGAAGCTTAGGCGTGGGAAAAATTCTGCAAGATAGATTTTACAAATGTAAGCAACTATATAGATGTAAAACAGTGTAGGCTATTCTGTACAATGGGCACATTTGAAGAACAGCTCGTCCGTAATAAGTATTAGAAAATATTTGACTACAGTACAATCTGTGTACTGTGATTTTTACTTTTAGTGGTATGTTTAGGTTATAATTATAGATTATGATATATCACGACACTGTTTTGTGCCAGCATACCATTAAAAATGCTGTAGTTTATTTCACCATGTATAGCAGCTGTCTGCAGACCGATAACAGGCATCAAATATTACAATATCGGGATTCTTATTGGCTCAGTCAAATAGGGTAACAGCTCCAAATACAAGCTAAAGCCATTAATCGTCTAGTAAGCTGAACGTGTGTTGAAATCCAGTAAACAGTCAAGTTTCCCCACGGTAAATCATAATCTCTGGTAATAATATGAAAGAACAAAAAAACTATCTGATAGGAAAAAAATAACCACAGCTTCAAAAGCGCTATATTTATCATGACCTGCCTATACTCATAAATGACCGCCTCGATATGTGTCCTCCTGTGTATCTACATTGGATCAAAAGTGATGAACAAATACGAAGCTCTTCGCTTGTTATGAGAAGCGTCTTAGACCGTTGTTGTACTGTGGCACAGAAGTCGTGTGGACTCTTTGTGCGGGCGTGCCGGAAACACATGCGTATGTTAATCACTACGTGTATCTTTACAGCCCTCTATAACGCTGTTTCCCCACACCACCCCTCTTCCTCCTTCACATCCACTATACATTTACACATGCGCTGCGTACTGTGGAGTTGGTCTGCAGGTCGTGGGGTGGGTTTAATGGACTGTGCGACGAAAAGTGATGCTTGCGTGTTGTAGGACGTCGTGAAGCTATGTCTTGGAAAATATCGAAGTTTAACGCGACTATGATGCGCTGCTAGTTCTTCGAGTAGACAACATATGCCCTAACGTATAGCACACCATGTGCGTAGACTGTCATTAAATAAACAGTTTTTTACAGGCTTAACTATGAAACATTGACTGCATTATATTGAAGAAAACATTTTCACTTGCTGTACTGACAGGAAGAGAGATTGAAGATCATCCACTTTATATTTTATTTGTTCCTTTTTTATATTTATTAATTTTGGCTACACCTCTGGTTACTCGGGACTGAACACTTTGGTCCTTTCATTTGAAATCGAGTTACGTTTAAAGCACGTGTGCAGTACCGAGCTTAATATAGGAAACCGTATCGGACGATTTTTTCGGTCAAGCCATGATCGTCTATGTCTATGTTTATATACTTAAATGATATAATTCTATACTTTTTTGAAGGTTAAACGAATTCATAACTTTTTTTTTTGTAAGCTGCAAAAATCTTTTACGTTAAAAATAAAGTTTATTTTTTTAGGAAAACAGTATTTCAGTGCGTATGTATTACGTATTTATTTAATATAAAAAGAAACTTTTTTTTTGTTTCTTGCATCACTTCCAACTTTTTCACGCATTAATTTCACCCACCCCCCTCCGCCCTTGGCCCTTTCCATGTTTTCCTAGTCAAGCGCGCCCTCGCAATTGTGCAGTGCTCTATGTGTTTTTGTGGATTTGCGATTTTTGAGTAAATTCGGTTAATCCGGGTTTCTGTTAACACGAGTTCAATTAACTGGGGTTTGACTGTACTTAGCTTGCGGTTAAGACGGCCGCCTGCTCAGGCCACCGAGCGGTGTGCCGAGCTTCGGCCGTTACAGAATTATTCGAAAACTGCTCGGTATACTACAGTTACGTATCTTTGGGAACGTCATTTAAGTACGTTACACTCGTGTTTTTTTTGTCAGGCTCTCAATTTATCTATAATATTTAAATGTGTGATTTGTGGTTCTTCTCAGGTATAAAAATTTTGGAGCAGGAGCTTTTAAAATATATAAGTATGTACAGTTCACGTTTATATTTAATATTACGCCGTAAAATGATTTTCTTTTCCACTGTGTGTCTCATAGAAAGGAGTTGACGGCGAGAAGACTCTACACCAATTCATTGACTTGCGCCTAGAGGCTAGGGCGAGGCGTGATACGCGCGTTGTGTCGTCCTTACCTCTCTCGCACTTGCAGGCCTCATTACATCCACCTAGGCGGTTCCCTTAAGCAACTTGCAGGAACCTGAGCGAATAACTAGCTTGGAAGGGAGTCTTTGACATTCCGTGCCTATTGTTGCCAGTCATTGAACAAATAACTCAGTGTCGAGTGTATATGACTGTGGAGTCAAGCATAAAATCCGCTCCACCCTCGAATGTGTCCTGTTTTGTACAAAATAATTATTTCCATGATAACTTATTTTTTCAAGGCAAGAAATTTTACTGTTCCGACTAAAAAAAAATGTATTAATAAACATTTATTTGACTGTGTAACTAGCTAAAACCATATTATTTGCTGTCTACCAAAAATGAGCAAACGTTGTGAAAACCATTGTATACAAAACTGTCAAACATATATTTAATATATTCTCTATTTGAGGCTTTAAAATAATTGTCTCGAATACAATAGAAATAGGTGAGCATGACCTTAACTCTTCTCTTGTCTTGCAGTTCTAATGGTAAATACATTCGTTTGGTGTCATGATATTCTTATTCCGATCAGTGCAATAAAATGAGAGACGTGTCGTAACAAAGACACACTGCCAGTAATCATGAAGCAAAGCTGCCGATATGCATATGAGTAGAGACACTGGAAAATCGCGAAAATGATTAAAATAGTCTCCGATAAACTGTATTACATTAACCGTGACATGTGTGAACAGTTTTGGGACAAATCACACATGCTGTGTGACCAAGCTGTGCAGTTCTAACTGGACCTGTTGTAGAGAGAAAAAATGCTACAAATAAACGATAGCTAGGGCCACGATTTTGTCGCGAAAAGATTTTTGCCACACTTTGTTTCAGTGTCTCACGTGCACATCGGCAATTCTGCTTCAAGGTTATTGGCAGCGTGTCTATGTTCAGACACGTTTCTCATTTGACTGCACCAATCAGAATAAGATTATTGTTAGTCTGTACGTCTGTAATTTGCCAAGGCAAGTGAGGGTAAAATTATCCAACCACAGACGATGTAGCAGAGCTGCAGGTGTGCACATGACGCATCGAAACCAAATGTTGCAAAAATCTTTTCGCCATAAAATTGTGGCTCTAACGATAGCCAATGTCTATACTAAACATTCAGTGTTATATACATCACGTTGGAGCCTAGCAAACAGTTAACTATTCCTGCGATTTTCCAGTGTCTCTACACATGAGGCATTGAAACAAAATGACTAGTCTTTTCGCGACAAACTCATTGTTGTACTTCAACGGCAGTGCGTGGCTTTCCTTGATTTGCCGGTCTGTAGTAGAGTCTAATGAATCATGGAAAGCCGTTATCGTTGTAGATCTCATGACTAGAGATGATGAACGATGGTATATCGCGAAAATGTTTTGTGCCAACATACCCTTGAAAAAACTGTAGTTTCTTATGTACCGTGTATGATTGTGTGATATACGTCTGACACAACGTAGCTGTCTGCTGACCAATAATACGTATCAAATATCACAATTGTGATAGTGGGATTCTTATTGGCCCTAGTCAAATAGGACAACAGCTCTACGTACAAGCGTAAGTCAGTAATCTTTTGATATGCTGAACGTGCTTTGAAACCCAGCAAACAGTCAAGTTTTTCCACGATAAGCTAAGATGTTATACTAAATATGGTTATGGAATTAATGACGAGATGGACAGCTCAGCAGGAAAGCAAGTGCAGTGGTCGTATAGCGGGACAATACAGAGATCGACGACTACACTACAACTGCGGGGATACTTGCGATCTCCCACGGCATTATTTGAGAGTGAACTGTGGCCAATACGTGGGACAGATGTGTAGGTGAGTCTAGTGTATAGATAGAGCCAATGATTTTTAGTTGAAAAAAATGTTTTGCACTAAATTGTTTCAATCCCTTACGTGAACATCTGTTTCTCTACTTCAAAGTCAATGAATGTATGTTTTTAACTGTCAGCGTCTTGGTGTGACACCTGCAAATCACAGACGTTTAATGTCTCATGATTAGAGATGATGAATCAGTGATGATTTATCGCGGGAAAACTTCACTATTTGATGTGTTTCAACGTACGTTCATCTTATGGAATGATTATTAACTTTTGCTTGTGCGTAGAGCTGTTGCCATATTTGACTGAGCCAATAAAAATCCGATATTGTAATATATATAATGCCTACTATTGGTCTGCAGACAGCTGCGTTGTGTCAGACGTATATCACCTAATCAATTTAGAGCCACGATTTTATGGCGAAAAGATTTTTTGCAACATTTGGTTTCGATGCGTCATGTGCACACCTGCAGCTCTGCTACATCGTCTGTGGTTGGATGATTTTTCTCTCACTGGCCTTGGCAAATTATAGACGTACAGACTCACAATAATATTATTCTGATTGGTGCAGTCAAATGAGAAACGTGTCTGAACATAAACACGCTGCCAATAACCTTGAAACAGAACTGCCGATGTGTACGTGAGACACTGAAACAAAGTGGGGCAAAAATCTTTTCGCAACAAAATCGTGGCCCTACTAACCATACATATCACAAGAAACTACAGGTTTTTAAAGGAACGTTGGCACAAAATATTTTCGCGATACACCGTCATCTCTACTCATGATCCTTAGGCTCTAATTAGCACAGTCAAATGAGTGAAACTCTGCCGTAAATTATAATGCAGAGCTGCAGATATACACGTAAAACAATGAAACAAGTTAGCGCAAAATTATTTTTACCAAAATTACTGACTCTATGAATATATTACTATGCAGTGAAATGAACTGTCATGATTTTCTCTTGGCTTCTGCGGATGAGCCATCTCTTGTGTTGATTCTTGTACAACATATCGGCAGTCCTTGCAACTGCCATCCTCAAGTCGCTGCAGGGTCAGACTCAACAACACAAGACACGGCTCAACATTAGGAGCCAATAAAATAAACGACAATGGCCGTATAAGCCTGCAATCTACTATCAATTGTCAGATAATTTAAGGATGACCTTCAGTCTGCCTCAATCTCAATTTTGAATGTTTTACAAGGACAATTGTACTCTTAACAATGGGATCAATTATTTTCAAAGATATTACTTTGCAAAGTAAATGTTTGGTATAACTATAAAGTCATATGCACTTAAAGAAATTATTATTTTCTATTAAGACTTATAATTAGATATTATGGTTTATGGTGGGAAAACATGACTGTTGGCTATGAAAAGATTACGGGCTTTCGCTTGTACGTAGAGCTGTTGCTCTATTTGATTAAGCCAATATAATCCCACTTTTGTAATATTTGATGCCTATTATTGGTCTTGCAGACAGATACGTTGTCGCCCAATCATACACGCCATAAGAAACTACAGGTTTTTAATGGTGTGTTGGCAGAAAACATTTTCTCAATATCAGCTCTACTTATTATTCAATTAAACCTGTCGTAATCCAGTAGGCCTATACATTTTCAGCAGTAGTAAATTTATTTTAAAACTGCCGTTTTCGCTTTGTAATTAATTCAAGGCACTGCCATTGCTCACGGCAAATTGAATTATCTTGAGTAAAATAAAAGTTCAAAATTGAAAGAAATAAGAAAACAAGAAATGCTTTAAAAAATGTTAATCTAACTGTAAGTCTGATATTGTCCTTAACATCATAGTATCTCTTAGTCTTATAAAATCCATTTTAATGATTCGAGTTACTGGTTTCTTCCTCGCTCGTTAGTTTACAACCGTGTCTCGGAAGTAGGGAACAACTTTAACGTCCACAACGAATAAACGATACTATCCTGTCCGAGATGAATACAGCTTTAATTTCCAATTAGCGGGCGGTATTTTATTGCTGTGTTAATTACGACCCGGTTAAATGTTTATTACTTTCGTGCTACTTCGAAATCCATACATTACCTTCTATCTCCAGGATCCGAGGCAACTCCCAATTGGACGTACCATTAACTTACAGGACAGTGTGTATGTGTGTGCCATAACGATTGCCTCGCTAGATGGCGAATTACTCGTGTTTTAACTCGTAGCTTTGCGACTCGCTGTTCGATTCAAATGGGCGAGATTACCATACGTGCTATACTTCCCCAGTTGTTTACAATGATTACCCGGGCCGCATTACCAAACAATTAGTGTAAACAATTCAGTAGCCACTCACGCTTATAAGACTACTATTTTGAGAAGATGTTATTTTAACAACTTGAATGTATGTACCACACTTAACAGGTTTATATTCTTCATCATGCACGCGTCGGGAAGTGCGAATTAATCTGGGAAATAATTTTTAACTATACGCTTACATTGTGGAATCGTCCATAAATATTAACTAGTTTAACGATGCATGAAATTGTATTCGTGTGTTAGGTATTATACTATTAAATTTCGTGCAACACATATTGACACATATGGTAAATCAGAGTGCTTTCCTCGGTACTATACAACTATCGTTATAGGGAACATAGGTATCTACGAGCCATTAATATTACTACGGCGATATACGCTGTGACCAAATGATTGTCCGTACTAGAAAGTTATAACTACAATGTTTAGTCACAGTTATCACATCGTTACGCAGCCTCAGTCCCGTTATTTTTTACACTTGGCGTATTATAGGTCCATGCAAGTATACCAGAACGTTTATAGTTCTCGTCATAGCCACGCTGTGTCTCAGTGCACGATAACTAATGCTGCCCACTGCAAAGTCGAAAATTCCCAAAACACTTATGCCTACTTGTACAGAACTATCCCAAAGGAAATCCTAGATAAAATTTTTGCGGCCTAGATTTCGGTGCAATCGTATGTACTCACATAACACCGTGGGTTTTCAGATTGTGTTTTTTTTTTAAGAACTATGCGATGCTGGAGACATATAACAATAAGTAACGAAAAAAAATAAAACGTTTCCAGTATTTTAGTCTATTTTTCGTAGGAAAGCTAAGACGACGAGGTTTATTTTCCTCTGTAAGAGTATAATTTAAGTAAAATATATTTTGGCAGGCCTAGGTTCGTAATTTTAAAATATAATATTAAATGTATTAATAAATTTTTAAATGCATATTATGCTGACTGTTAAACCGATTCAAACCAAATTACAAATGTTTTTAAAAGTACAAACAAATTATTTGTAAATTTTCCCAGCACTGATTTTACAGTACCGCAAATAGCAAAATATGAATAAGATATTAAGTATGTGTGTTCTACTAATTTTACAAAACATTGAACCTATATTAAGTTTTCATAATATTTCAGCCATGCTATATCAATCCAACAAGTGTCAAAATTAACAAGATCTAGCATCAATTCGTCTATTACGTAAAAATGTATTTACTTGGAAATATATTTTAAATATTACACCTTTACATTAATTTTTGCTGTAGTCAATTTTGTAAAATATCTGAAAACGGAAACCTTTTGAATGACAGCAAGTAATACCAGCAATACGTTCAAAAGTACACGTCAAAACACGGAAGGGAGAAACAATTATCTTAAATGCTAAATGCACCGCAGTACTAGGCAAAACAGCACTTAATATTGATTACTTTTGTCCGAAAGAGTATCAAGAAACACTTGTAGACGTAAATGATAGTAAGAAAATTCGCTGCACCGTGTAGGTATGTTGAACTTGGCCGGGTTGCCGTCGCCTCAGGGAGGGTTATTTAGCGGCGGCGACGCCAGCGCTGCGTGCAGATGACGGGGAATTGATGTAGCCCGGGAAGTCGGTTATTGTGTTGCGAGGTTGTACGCGTCAAGTTCGCGCCAAGGAGATGACGTGGGGGTGTCGGGGAGGGAGGGTAGAGGGAAGTTCTCGGTTAGGAGGGAACACATGAAGTATGAGTTTCCAGGAGGGCGGGCCTTCCCCTACCCCAAAGTCGTTTATCAGCGGAGTGATCCCCCTACCTCACCCTTCTCGCACCCTTTCCTCCCCGAGGTAAAGCGATTTTATGTGGAGGGCTGGTCGATATGCGCCCTGTTAAAAAGGTGCAGTGCGCAAGTGCATCGTCATGACGAAAAAAAGAAAACAAAATAGCTGAGGTCGCTTCGGGCTATTTTCTGATGAGAATGGCTTCCCCAAGGAAAACCCGACAAGTTCCGCCACAGCTTTGGAAAGCGGACCGGCACACAAGCATCGTTCTCGTGAATCGGAGACAAGTGAGAAACGAAATACTGGGGCAGAGATGTCCGACTTCATGCGGAATTTTAAAGAGTTTAATAAGCGTGGTGCCTGACAGTGTCACCACGCGTTGTCTAGAGTTTCAGGAAAAAATATGTTTATTAAAAAAACTGCACGTGCCAATTTATATTAATTCATTTGGCTTAATTTATCATGGCGAAGTTAAAGCAAGATTGCCTTCTCTACCACTGAACCACAACCTGACACTTGCATCAAAACATAACAGCGATGTCCTTACAGAGAGAGAGAGAGAGAGAAAAGGAGAGAACATCAATTTTACTAACCATACGGACTAATAATTATGGATAAAAACGTTGAACCAAAAAGATACAAACACACCCAGCGTACACCACTGCGCCGCCTCACTCGAACTCAATATTTGTGGGGAAAAAAACTTCCAAGGATCTGCTTCTACATAAATACGCCGGGTTCTGTCCAAATTCCCACTGATCTTACTTGTCGCTTGATGACAAACACAAGAACCTTTTCACGTGACGATATTTTATGTAAGCACACGCTGCAGAAACATTTACTATTGAAAAATCGAAAATTATCAATATTTCACGTACCGCCAGGGCGACGGACACATATATGTCAGTATAATTTATCGGGCGGTCGTTCTCTGTGCTCGGGGCTGAGTATATTTTACTAGAAGCCACAGTGAGAGAGGAGAAAATGCAGTCCTGCTAGGATAACGACCCCTCACCCTTCTAGTCCAGCCTGACGAGCAAACACCACCCCTGGTGGGGGATATCGCTATTGTTAATGCCACGTTATGGTGACAAGCGTGTAAACATTTGTTCAAACGGATTACTCGGGTCACCGAACTGGGATTTAGCGCCCGGTAAGTATAATGAGATGGTGTCTGCGTTATATCATGCTAATTGATAATCACCCTCCTCGCGGGCGCGTAGCAAATTCGCAGAAAATGTTTATGCTCCGTGATGGAAAATAAATCGCAGAGTTAATTATTTCTAAACACGCTCTCCGGCAGTTTCCAGGCTGAAATTTGCTACAACACGCGGAAAATAAAGCCCGAGTTATTAATTTTTAGATTCACCTGTTTTAAATTAAAGCTGCAGTGTGCTTAGTTTCCATGCAAGTAATATACGATACCTCTAAAATAAAATATGTGAAGTATTTACGAAATAAGTAAATACAGCTCATAATACTTCTAGAAAAATAATTAGTTAAGAAAATAAAAGCAATGTAACACATGCTGTATTTATCATGATTCAGAATGAAGACTTTGATATTGGATAGCTCTACTGCCAACTATGAAAGAGAAAAGTATAACATTACTTAAATTGATTTTAATAAATTGTTTTCATATTTTAAAACGTTTTGTGACTAAGCTTCTTGAAATTCTGATTTGGGGCTGTCTGATTGTTCCGTGAAATTTATCATGTTGAAATTATATATTTTTTTTTTACACAGCAAAATACAATTGCGAGATCGTAAAACGCCTACTTATTTCACGTATGAGTTTTATGAATGCGATTGTTATAAAGCTACAAGAAGGCGATTAATTAGTTTTGTTCGTTAACGTACACGAGTTACGACCTGCCGTGTTTGTATCTCAGAGAAACATTAATCAAGAAACTTAAGAACATCCATATGAACTTTCTAGTTACCTCCTCGTGTTATTACGTGACGTTAAATATTACTGTACGTGAGGAATTCAATGTAAACAATAGTGTTATGTTTATCAAACTACTGACTACAGAGAGACTTGAATAGGTAAAGACAAAAATTAGAATCGTACTAAAAACATAAAGTAAGAGTACAAGGGGCTTGGTTAAAAAAACCAAAACACTACAAAAATTAAGACGAAGCAGAAAATAATAAATCTGAATGTCGTATATCTCAATGCAAAGTTCGCTGAAAAATACCTAAAATAGTCGATTAATACCACAAGTTTATTTACAGTGGCATTAATATTGACTACGTACTCGACTACATAGTGCAATAAGTGGACAAAAACAGAAACACATCAGAAAATCAACCTGAAAATTACGCTAATCAGAATTTTAAACAATACACAGAAGTGTTAGATATGCGTAATAAGTTTGTAGTTTGAAGAGCTTACTGCAGTATATAGACACGCCATATTATGTACGAACTGCGATATAGCAGTTCTATACACTTGTATAAAAATATAATTTTACTATGTAAATCAATGTAATTATAAATATTGTGTACCCACTATCCATTTCAATAGAAAGAACAATAATAAATCTGTAAAGACGAGAAATGTAGAAACGCTTGCTTTACCAATAAGAATATCCCACTTTTATTAGGTATATATTTTAATTGTCCTTTTACTGAACTTTGTACTGAAATTATTGTTTTTATGCTGCTCAATATTTATTGAAAGATACCTAAAACTGATAAAAGGAAATGTTACTGATTCATCGTAGTTCACGACACATTCATATCAGAGAGGGAAAAGGGACAGGAGGGGAATTTGCATTCTATTTTAAATAAACAAAACATTTAATAATAATAATAATAATAATAATAATAATAATAATAATAATACAATATGGTATCATCTCAGCATTCATTAACATCAAACATACACACACACACACACCAACACACACACAAATATAACAATTTTTATTTGTGCATTTACTGATAACTTGAAACAAGTATGTATTCATGTTTAAAATATAATTAATCCTGTAAGTACGTCATAATTACATCTTAGATTTAATAGATTTATGAGTTTATCATAAGGTAATGTAGTTTACAAAAAAATAGTTAGAAAATTTAAATAGATACTTGTTCTTGAACAAAAATAAGCAAAACATTACTCATTACAATATGTCGTGCTGCTATACGGTGTTGTGCACAAATCAACGCTCAGTAAATTTTTAAGATTGCAGGTTCTAGAAACCAATTTGAAAAAAAAAATAAATAAAAGGCAATCCACACAGGAAGAAACGAAATATATGTTTTACTACAGGGCGAAATAGATATTTACTTGAACTAACAACATATTTGGTTACCAGAACCAAATTCCCAAAAACTATTCACACCTGACTTTATGACCGAGCAGAATTATTCGTATGTGCACAAATGTACATTAGGTTGCTTCAACCAATCTTTGAAATTTGTTCACGCCGTAGTTCATTACACATTAGGAGTTATTTTGCAAACAATTAGCATTATAGTTATATTTGTAAAAGCATTTAGCAATGCTTCAATGTTTCGGTGCAAGAGATTACGGTAAAATAATGCGTCGCTAAGGCAAAATTTGAATTGGCAAAATCCTATAATCTAGGATTGCTCACTTCTACTCTTTATATACCGAGTTGGGTGACGGAAAGGTTATACGCAGGGGCGTCATTTCATGTTTTTCTTGCGGTTGGGTGGGGGGCAAGATTTTTTTTCGGTGACAGTGACCTTGTTCCATCTTTTTTATTAATTAAGCATGTATAAATTAGAAACTGTAATAATAAAACTTCAGATGTATGTGCTTAAGTTAGCATTATTTAAAAAACAAAATACAAAGAATATATTTTATTCACTTAAAATTCTAAATCCAGAGGGGGCATTTGCCCCACCCCCTGCCCCCCCTAAATGACGCCGCTGGTTATACGGTGACACGCATTCTAAACAACTCGAGTTAGATCTCCAGCCATCTTTCCCATTGTTTCTCGAAATCTTTCTAGGCGAATTATGGGAAGTATTCTTACCAAAGGACATGGCCACTTCCTCTCCTAGTCCACGTCATTGTGTCAAATTATATATCACCATCTCTAATGACCTATAACGTTAAAATGTCTCTTGTATTGTATTTTAGATTCTATATATCGACTTCCAAAATCCTCGAGATTTCAGTTGATGTTTTCAGCTCTACTGTTATGTTCAATACCCTCTTAAAGCTGCTACATTCTCTGAAAAAAAAAAAAAAAAAAACGGCGGCCCACACAAGCCACGATATTTTTCGCCCGCTCCGGCTTGCAGGGAAAGCAACAGCCATAAATAGAAATTCGCACCACAGACTCGTAATCTGCTATGGGTAGGAGGGGTGGCGTGGTGTGGAGTGAGGAGAAAGAGGGGTGGGGGCAGGGAAAGTAATTTATGTCCATTCCGGGTAACGTACGACGAAATCTTTACTGCCTTATTATTAAATACCTCCGCTTTTTACCCCTGTGGCTTTATAATTCTTCCTTCCTTGCGTGGTACTTTCACCACAGCCGCGCCACTTTCTTTTTTTCCTTTCCTTCGTGCCAGCGTTCCTAATACTCCTCTTTCCAACAAGCTACTTTTCCAGCTAAGGGGAGTTCTTCCTGACGTCCACAAGGAAGTACTTACTCGTGAAGAAACATTCGATAACGCAATACAAGCTAAAGAGTACGCTTTCAGATGCATAATCACATATTAGTACTGAACGACAGATCAAGAGATCATTTAATGAATTACAATCGAAACAAATCCTCAGATTTCTCCACGGAGAATCTAACAGTAAAATCTTCTCTGATCTACAAGATTTGAGAGATTTGCGAAAAATGTCCAGTCACATAACTTCTATTTAGTACTTATCGAATCACTTGTGACCGCGGACGCCGTCGCCAAATCTTCTTATCTTCTGCGTACATTCCACGCAGGCCTACAAAGCTGCGAAAAATTTTTCAGAAGGTACCAAAAGTTTTTCTTTTCATGACTCGTCCAAACCTATACATAAGACCCTGAGTATTGCGTACGACAAATAAAGTTAACACACACACCTATATATAGTAAGTGCACCACTCACTGACTGACTGACTCATTCAATCATTCATCATCAATGCCCAGCCCAAACCACAGGACCTAGAAACGTGAAATTTTAAGGGAAGTTTCCCTTTGTGGCGTAGGCACGCACTAAAAAAGGAAATTTTGAAATTCGGCTATTAAGGTGGTGAAACGGGGTGAATTGTATTTTGTGCAAATCTTTGATATCTCTCGAACCCGACGGCTATCGTCGTCTTATTCACTTCGTTAGGTCGCAAATACAAATGTCTAGAAACAAATTTCAGGATTTTTCGAAATTTTTATATTAAGTATGTGAAAAGCCGTTTAATTCGTTTACAGTAAATCCTCTCTTCCTCTTAAACCACCTGAGATATCGAAGTGATTTTTTCTTTAAAATGAAGCTTACGCAAATACCTAAAAAGTAATTTCAGGATTTTTCAAAATTCGTTTTTGAAAGCCGGTAAAAAAATAAAACAGTTTTTTGATTAATCAGTCGTATCACCTAAACCGT
>PNEQ01022836.1:0-22292 GCA_003012365.1 Medauroidea extradentata
TTAGAAATTTATTTTAAACACAGAAATATTTTATAATGTGTTTGTATATGCTTCAAGCCGTAGACGGTGACGTGTAGTTTTGATGAGATTTTTTCCATTCCATTATATTTACTGGTTTTCAAGTTTTGTATGAAGTAAAAATATGCAAATTTTGACTTTGAAGTGACATTACGGGAAAACTAGATGAGCTAATTTTTTTTCCGTTAGATGTTAATGTTCTCTGAAGTAATGTCTACAAAACTAACACTATTTTATACAAATATAAAATTATGAATTTTTCCCCACTTGAACGCCCTTAAAAGATTGTGATTGCAAGCAGGGAAGTCAACGCGATAAAAAAATATGGTACTTAGGCGACCAGTTTTCATGCCTCATTTCCACGCCACTTGGCTTATCAAAAAGTCGCGACATTAACTGTGTTTCTCGGATTTTGCCGCTTCGTCTCCACGAGGTCAAAATTCTGCTATGGTTGACAACACTGCGAGAGAGACAGATAGATAGACAGCTTGACTCTGTAGTCATCACTTCTCGCATGTTGATGGCGCCGGCCTAACACATCAGGTGCAAGCCCAATGTGCGTCCACTAGAAGTTTTTAAAGTTTTTTTCTCGGAATTTTTGTCTTTTATGGCTGTGGCTTACCAGTTGATGGTAACGTGGGTTGTTATTGTTTAGCAACAGACTTTTTAAAAAATTGCCTTAAATTCTGACAAAACGTGCCCAAGGATTTAATTTTTTTTTGAGGGGGAGGGGATTGATTTTAAAAATATGAAGTCTGATTTAACGAAACCTCAATTTACAGAGTAAACATTTTCGGGTCCCGAGGCATTTCGTTAAATCGAGGTTCTACTGTACAGTAGTATTACGATTTAGGATTTATGTATTTATATCATAATTCAAGTTTCAGTTTCATTTGTGAAAGTTTAACTTCATTATAGCATAAAATATGTTGATAGAATTTCTGATGTTATACATAAGTTACAGCATCTGAAACTGTCCAAAGTAGTCAATCAGTATTCTACTCCTTATGTTGCTACAAGGTAGTCTGATACAGAGATTCCCTTAACAATACTGTAACTTTAAATAAACCACAGTGTCTTACTCTGATCTGTAACATAGCCAGAATTTAATACTGAAAATAAAATAAATTTTATTCCTACAAATTAATGTATTTGAGTTGACTTAAATTCATTCCCCTTAAGCATATGCAAGCATAAAGAGTTAACTGATTTTTTTCTCCTTAATAGCTGGAAAAGGAAGATTACCAAAGTACTGATACTATAATTGTACCACTGACGTACGTCCCTTACAGTGATGAACAGGCATACAGTTTAAATTATGCTTTGAATAGTAGCTGCTAGTGTTCAGACATATGTTCACACTCACTTTAAGCAAGGAAATTTTCGTAATATTTTAACATTTGTAGGTACAGTAAGTTACTACATTGCTTGACTCAACATGGTTCTCTTTTTTATTTCATGATTGTGAACACAGTATGTTGCAATGCTGTAATGTGCACAGTGAGTTTGTGTTCTCTGCTGGGATTGTTGGCGCATGCCCTTAGCAGTAGTGAGGCACCTATGGGGACTGTTCTCATTCCTCTATCAGTATTGTAGATGCAATTCCTTGGTTCATATCCTGGCACTAGCATCTACTTAAACATCTAGTTTTTCGTACAGCAGTTGCTCACTAGATGTCAACTGGTTTACACTCAAGGAATGGCAAACTTGTCATTGCAAACAAGTGAAGTAACACGTACTAAATTGGAAAGTTAACTGTAATGTGATTTGTTTTATTATTTTTAAAATTTAACATATTTATTTAATAATATCCTTTGCATATAAGAGATTTCACTGTTCTTTTTATATTATTATTTTATTTATTGTAGTAAGATGGTACAGTTATTTTTAAATTCCTGTGCATATAACATCTGTGTATTGGTGTGAATAAACTCTATGTTTTACTTTTACAGACAACTTTAACAAATAGTTAAAACTGACTTATAAATAAAATTTAAATATTAAAGATTAAAGACTTAATAGATAACAATGTTTACACATTTTTACTGTACAAAAAAATGGTGAGATTGGTAAGTAGTATAGTGCGTCCAGCCACACATCCACAGCTAGCTCAGTATCTCACGGGTTAATCAAACATAACTTTACAGGCGGCGTAGGTTCTGACAATGTAGCGAGAAATGAAAGATGGCAAACTCTGGTAAGTGTGGGGTTTATTTAGAGTTGCTGCATTTCAGACTGAGTACACCAATTTTGAAACTGACTGCTTTTCCTTTGAGCGAGCCACAAAGAAAATTTTTTAACTTCTTATGTTCAAGTTTAACAAACAGTGATCAACAATAACTCCCCATCTTGCGAACAACCAAATCAAACTTCGAAACTGCTGCGCACACATTCTTCCCGGCATACATCTCGGCAACGCATTACTACATACTATGAGACCGCTAAACACACGTCCTACACTCCGATCTTGAACACGAGTCCTAACAACTTTGTGGGCAGGCGACTGGCATTGCCCATCAGTAGTGCTATCCCGCAGCCATTATGAATCAGTTAAAAATATTACATTGTTAAAAATTTTACACAAAATTTTTAAGTGGTAATATTTGCAATCTTTTCAAAGTATTAACAGTTTAGTTTTTGTACATATTAGATACGTTTATATCAAGTAATAATTTTTGTTATTAAGTGAAAGAAACATTAAATTCAAAATTTCAAGAGCCAATCAGAAACAATCTATTATACCATTGGTTACAATCATATATTACATTAATTTCTTAACCGTTGTCTTTATAGGCCGGTCATGCACTAAAATGCAACAAGTTTTCTTGGAAAGTGTAAATAGCTTCGTAGTTCTGTCCTTCTCCCACTCCAGGATTTAACAGTGAATATATAACTTCGGTAATATAATTTGTAGACATTAATTTTAGCAAAACACATATTGAAAAATAACTTAAGGCCATATAAAATAATTTAAATTGTAAAGCAAGCATATTAACAGTTCATAAGAAAACTGTTCTATTAATGTTAGTCAGAAATTATGTTTAAATTACCAAACTGTTACTTATTTTAAATGAAATTAGTTCACAGTTACTGAACATAATTATCGTATTTACCCATGTACCACCCGCCCCAATTTAAGACCCGAACCCCACATTTTCGATATACTCTCTAGAAAAAAAATTATTTTTACTATACAGTACCTATTTAATTACCTTTTGTTCAAAAACTTAATTAATAAACATTAAATATTAATTGAAATACATATGTGGACGTCGTTTTAAGAATTAAATGACGTGCCAAAAATATAAATCGTGCTCAGAACCACTTGACGTGTTGAAAGATAAACAAACATCAAACAACCGCACAACTGCTATGCACCGGCAACATACACTTCACTATGTGCAGTTGTCAGTACTTGTAGAACGGCTGTGCTGTGACTCTATCTGGCTCTGTTTGTTTTCTGTGCTGCCACACGCCACGCTGCGAGTGCATATAAGCTCACCCAGTGGACCGAGTAAGTGAAACAAAGTATATAGGTGCTTTCTGGCTTGGCTCCACTCAGCACGGCTCGAACCCGGCGCGCATGAACTCGGCATGTCCCAGCGAACCAGCAGCCACCAATGAGCTATACGCACTGCTGTTGCCACAGTAATGTCAGCGTCGCATAATTGCTGTTTACACGATACAATTTCACTCAAAAATGATTTGATATTTATATTTCTATTGTGATAACTCCTTCCAACAGTCTGTCATGTATGATAAATCAGACATTTCCAAACGTTATTTATCTAAAAACCTTAATTTCCGTGTATGACCCGCACACTGACTTTTCAAGTATGTTTATGAGGAAAAATCTGCAGGTGGTACATGGGTAAATATGGTACCTAAAATGTTAATTATTATTCACTGAACTGCTTTCTCCTAACATAAAAAATTGCAACCAGTAGTTACTCTAAACTTTCAGATACCATTGTTGGTAAATCTGCAAGGCCTACATTAAAAGTAACAACAAAATATATTAAACAAATATAGATTATTAGCATGTGAAAATAAAACTGGGGCCGGCCCTGGGTCAGTAGAGTATGTGGATGTTAAAGAGCCACTGAGAGGTTGGCATTTGTTTTTCCTCTGTGAGCTAGTGTGGAGTAAATACTGTAAGCCTCAGTGAAGAACACAAGCATCATATGTTCATAATCAGGTTTCAGGCTTTGGCAGTGGAGATCTACTAAGAAAACTGGTTGTCTTGATAGAACTGTGACTACAGTACAGTACATTACAGTGATGCTGGTATCGAATCTGTGGGTCAATGAGATGTGGGCCTAACTGGTAATCTGGCCAGCAATCATTACATTCCAGAAGTGTAAAAACTTGCAGTTTTCCTTTGTTGTGAGGACCAGCCTAGAACCTTGTACCAACAGAACAATGTGTAACAGCATGTGGCACATGTCATCCACTAGTTCCTGTGTGAAGGCCTTATTACACTGCTTGTCTGGCCTGTGTGTTTACTGGAGCTCTTGTTCTTTTGCCTATCAGAAAAGTTTTGTTCCATTGTCAATGATTACTGGTCTGCCACATTATACCAACGGTCATAATGAATATCTTTTGATATGCATCATAGTAGAAAATGGCGTCTGAACTCATGTCCTCATAATGCTTTATCATGTGAAAGCATTATCGCTGCTGTAGGTGGAACCATAGTACTAAATGCCTCTACTAAGCTGCGATTATAATATTGGCACTTAGAAATACAGTAAAACCCTGTTAAGAAGAAGTTTCTAAAGGGACTGAAAAATTTTAACTACTTAGCTGGGAAAACTTCTTAAAAGGGTCAAATAACTATTATGTACATAAACATTGTAAAAATAATTTGAACTTATTAAGGGGGAAAAACTTCTTAACTGGGAACTTCTTTAAGATGGTTTCACTGTATGTATACTTACTGAATTTTGAATCATAAATATTAATGTTACTGATAATTATAGATTTTATTTTGAATTTCAGATTAGGTTTGTTTAAAACTTTTTCTATTGTAGTAATTCTATTGTAGTAATTTAGCTATGTTAACTATTCAGTATTTAAAGGATTAGCATTGGTTAAGAATAATTTACAATTTTCATTAACTGTCAAATTCCTTAAGGTGAATTAGATTCCAGCAGTCAGGGTTTAAAACAAATGTTGTTTCTTTCTTCATCCTTTAGTATTCTAGGTATGATTGGAGACCTTATGAATGTACATGTTAATGTGGAATGATGCATATATATGACTATGTAGGTTTTTTACAGGCCAGGTGACCCACCAGAACACAATTACCTGTATGGGGTCCCTTTGACAGCATTCCTAGGAATGTATGGCTATGGAGCTTTATCTGGCAGCAGCGCAGAGTTACACAACATGGCATACCTAGTGTCTTCACTCTGTTGCGTTGGTGCTTTGGCTGGGCTTAGCTCACAGACTACAGCAAGGCTTGGCAACTGTCTTGGCATTGTAAGCAGCTTGTATTTTTGACATTACCGTATTTACACGCGTAATCGCCACATATTTTTGACCAAATTTTAGGCCCAAAAAATGGGGTGCGGCCATTATGAGGCGTTTTCAAAAAATTTACCTTCTAAATTTTACTAGTGTAGAATATAACGAATGTAAATTTTTTTCTTTATTTACTGGTCCATAACGTGACCATTTCTTTTATAAAAAAAAAAAGTCGGTGAATAGTAAACGTGGAAAAATTAAGAGACTATAAAAACTTGTTAATCCATTCATGTGCGTCACTAAACGAAAATCGTTTAAAATTATCCCACGTAAGACGTTTACGACGTTTACATTTTACGGTCCATTACATGTACACTATTATTTCCCATGTAAGTAGTTTATAAACAAATCTGATTCGCGTTTAAAACGTCACAACTCTCCAGACGCAGTTACGTTATTAACCAACGACCGTAACTCATAGTGTCTGGAGATTGGTCATGTTGGCATTCTGGAAGATCTAGGCCCACGTTTGGTACCTAGTTGCTCGGTTCAGCAGCCATATCGTGTAGGCATGAAACACAGAGGATCTAGGTATGCGTGCCGTGCAGACTGGTACCTAGATGCTGGGTTCTGCCGCCATGTCTTATAGGCATGAAAAATGGAAGATCTAGTTTTGTGTGCCGGCGCACCGCACTTCTGATCGACGTACGTTTGCAGCTGTCACATTTTGCAGATCACATTTTTGCCATTCTGGCTAAAACGTTTTCTCACCGAAAGCAATAGCAAAACCTGGTCCCTTAGTAAACGTCTTAACAGAGTTTTACTGTATTGTGTCCCCTGTTGAAATATATGGAATGCGGCCGTTATTCAAGGTTTTTAAAATACTGCTTTAAGCCTTTCAAAATAATGGTGCTGCCATTATGCGATGGCGGCCATTATGCGAGTGAATACGGTATATAATAGTGTGTTTATATTCATTTAAATGTTATATTAATGGACTGTAACCTGAATACGTAGCTATCTTTTGTAAATTGCTTCATCATTATTTTTGAGAGACATATTAAACAACATATTCCTTTTTTGATAATATTTTTAATACAGTGTTAATGTCTTTGTTTCCAGTTAAGAGACTTCATGTTCATTAGAGTACTCGACGGTAACTTAAAGTGTTGCTATACATTTTTACATAATGGTGATGGTTAATCTTATTTCCCGCTACTTAATCAGCACACCCCTTGGGCAATTTTTGACTATGAACCATAATTGCACCTTAACTACCACATTAATTGGAAATACATAATAAATATCATAATCGTTGGAAATTTTAGTTATTTATCACACAGTTGCCTATAGATTTGAGTTCTATGTTTAAAATCTTTTTATTCCACGAGTTGCAGAGGAGCTTCTCTTAACAGGTGAACCACCTGACAGTTTATCCTGGTTGTGGTGCTGCCTTGGTAGATTGGCGTAAGCGGAGGGATTGCTGCCACGCTGGGAATGCTAAACCCTTCAAATCCTGTGCTGGCCCAGATGGCAGCAGCCATGACTGTGGGAGGCACAGTCGGTACAGTAATTGCCAAGAAGTTGGAGATAACAGATCTGCCACAGCTAGTTGCAGCCTTCCATAGCCTGGTGGGCTTGGCTGCAGTGCTTACCTGCATTGGCACCTACATTCATGAGTTCCCACACTTTGCCACCGACCCAGCTGCCAATATTGTCAAGACTGCTACCTTCCTGGGGACCTACATTGGAGGAGTTACACTCAGGTGCGCATGCATCTTACAGTGAAACCTTGTTCATGCAAATCTCTTTCTTTAATTCAAAATTAGCGTTAGTAGAAAGTGGTTTTCTTCCCCTTTGGAATGAGATAAGAATTTAAATTAAAAGTTTTCGTGATACGTAACTACAGCCGAGCCTCGCTACTACGACAAACTATGGTTTCCGAGAAATTTTGTCTTAGTTTCTGAGCTACCCAACTTCTACCTCTTAGAAATTTTCTTTCTGAAGAAATTTATACCGAACAAGACTATAATAAGTTACAGATTTTCCAAAAATGTTAACAGTGTTCACGAGCTATTAGTGCCGTACCATGTATAGGTAGTGTTGCGTAACAATGTGCGTGCCTAGATCCTTCCTTATGACGTACTTGGTGGCGGCTGCTGTGTGGCAGATGAACATCAGATATCTAGGTAGATACCCAGTCGAAAAACGTGGTGGCTCGAGAACTAAGCTGGAGACAGTGTTTTACTTTTCTGTCAGATAGTGTTACTGTGCAACATGCAGAAGATTATTCTAGCACAGTGCTCTAGCGTGCATCATAAAATAAAATTGTATTATTGAAATGTAATAACTTGCCGGCACAAAAGGACAGAGTAGAGGTGAATGTTAGGTTATTATTAGCGCAGTACATGTAGTAATCAGTTTGACGAGAGTAGCATTTCTTCTCTTTTTTTTAAGCATGAATTCTCTCATGGTAATTCTATTCCTGACAAGGAGTATGTTGGTTTCACTGTATTATAGCCGAGTAGGGTGCAGTTATTTTAAAATGTTTACTGTGAATAAACCAAACAAAACATTAAAAATACTTTTTTAATAAGAATTTATGGGAAAAATAAATATTTCCCAACAAAATTTTAAGACAATTACTGGCTTTTTTCTACACTGTTGAATATGTGTGCCCTTTCACACAATGGCATGCTGTGAGGTGGTCCACCCACCACTTAGGCCTTATTTCCTATATTATTTTTGCTTATTTCCTTATGTATGATTTATTGAATTCGCTACTACTATCTATTTAATTATTTTCAGGTTTTGTTGACAGGAGTTTGGTAAGGTAATATTTGGCCTTTTATCTGTATCTGTATTGAAGTTTTATTTTATATTTAATTTGGTTTATTTAGGCTAAGGCTACTTTGTATTTTAATTTTAGTTTGAGATCATAAAACTTCAGGCTGGTTGTATTGTTGGCAAGGTTAGTTTTGATGGCACAGGTGTGCCTACCCAGTTCCTGGAATAGCTAAATTTAGTTTTTTTACAGTTTTTTACTGCTTTTACTTTTCACAGGAGCGCACGTGCGCAAGAGAGACAGTGATATGTTTAGCGCAGGCCGGCGTGAGCCAATCGAAAGACATGCCATTTAAAATTATTAAAGTTTATGTTGTAATTTAAAATCTAATTATGGTTCTCAAAGCCATATTTTCATTTCAGAGGTTGTTTAAAAGTATAAAGATTGTATTTGTTCATTATATTTGACGTAGTTTTAGTTCTCGGTTACGTTTTTACCTTGGTGCGCTGGGTGGCCGCCAGAGGCACTGCAGGGGGAGAGCGAGCGTTACGGGGGTTCAGCCATGACACTTACTTGTTGCTTGAGTGCGGAGAGAGATGGTTGTGGGGGATAGAATATCTTGTCAGCATGATAGAGGTGACGGAACAGCCCTGGGAACTTATTTAATATATTTTTCGTATCTCTTTCGTTGTACTGTCTTTCGTAACTGAGAGTTGGTGTTGCGTGACCTAATTATGTAAAGTTTAATTTTAGTTTTCGGCAGTTGTGTCGGCTGTTCTCTCCCGGGAGCATCAGTTGAAAGTTTTTGGCGTTATGTGAAATCAGTAGTAATTAACATCATGTACAAGAAAGCTGTTTGGTTGGGAATGTAAAGCCAATTTTTAAGTTTCTAATTAAACCAGTCATGACAACATGGAGGTTTAAGTTATTTGAGTACTGTGAATATTATCAACTGACCACTATACAATCACTATTGGCCACTAGTCAGCGAGTTTGTTATGTGAACTGATGCGCTACATATTTTGGTGGCATGACCAGGATGGTTTGATAGTGTTGCGTCCATTCTGCCTTGTCACAACGCGTTGAATAATTTGTGTGCTTGCCCGAGACAGGTAAAAATCAGCTTGGACAGGTGGTGTGTTTGCCAGCAAAAATGAGTGATGCCAACATTGGTAGTTACTTTATTTTTAGGCGCTAGTCGTGAACTGTGTTTCGCTGCAGTGTGGCACAAAGTTAAGTTCGAAGCCAATATTCAGCAGCAACAGAATTGGGCACACGTGTCTGCATTGACTTTGAGCAAGATCACAATTTTGTGATTTTATTCCAGCGATGTGCCAATAGGAAATGTGTCGGACCTACATTGAACACTACCAGACCTAGACAGACAGTTCGTTGAAAAGCAATGCTAAAGCGAGATGTGCTCATTGTCACACACAACCCACCACCCGTAATTTTTTCTTAGTGTTTTATTTTTTTTCTTCCCTTTCAGTTGTCCAAACAGACTCATTCCAAGACAGAAGTGTCCAACCACCCTGCGCGGGGCCCGCGCCACACAAGGCGAGCGCGGGACCTGAGCTGACCGCTGCACACCCGGCTAGACGTGCTTCCATGCCCACCGTAGCCTGCCAGCGTTAAACCAGGTCCTCCCTGAACCGAGCGAGCCTACCACCTCTGTTTCCCTCTAACTGGGTGTCACTCCCTCGCACAGGAAGCTCAGGGACCACACCACCTAGGCAAGCGGGTCGCTAGGCTACACTAGGCGAGCGCAGATCTTCCCACCACACTGGACAAGTATGGGACCCCTCAGGACCACCGTGCGCCCGGCAAGATGTGCTTCCACGCCCACCGTAGCCCAACAGCACCGGCACGAAGTATCCCAAGCTTCGTCCACCAGGGCTTGGCACTCGTCCCCTCCCTACTTAGCCCTAGCTGACCCGTTTCCTCATGAAATGATGGCGATAGAAGGGAAGCTGGAAGAGGAGAAGGTACCTGGGGGTTGTTGGTCTCGCTACCACGGAAATGACACACACCGATCCACATTACCTCATTTATTCCGACAGTCACGAGTGCCCCCCTCGTTCGACCGCCGGAACTGACGCCTAGCCTTGACCCAGGACGGGTCCCTAACCCCGTAACTCACGAGAACTCCCCTTGCTGACAGACAAAGTCCCTCAATTCCTCGAGATGTTTATCATAGACACTGGGCACCCAGCCCTCCAACAATACAACAATTTCCCCGAACTGCCTGATAATAACTACTACTAGCTGGCTAGCTGTCCTGCTAGTCCCGGGAGATGTTACCTCGACCTGGTAGTAGCGGAAAATGCCCCGCTCCGCAGCTGTGCGGCCACTTATATACACGCTCGGGAGGGCAAAGTAGGGGATGAAGGGGTGAGCACTTGCCACGCCTGCCTGCGTGCGCATCAGCGCACACAGCCTTCTCCCTCCGCACCCCTCTCCCCAGGCTCGCCGGCCCAGTGGCAGAGGGGTGGAAGAACAGCCTTCTCGGTGCACGTGTCCTCGGCCGGCAACCTGCCTCCACCTCCCGGCACCCCATCACGCTCCAACGCACCGCCACACACGTGTTTTAAATACGGCAATGCCGGCGCGCTGACGTAAACCACTCGGGTGCCGGAGCAGGGGGGGAGTTGCCTAAACAAACTCCCACGTTGCGCCCTACCGGGCCGCGACAAGCTCTTGGTTCTGAAGTGTCAGTAACATGGGCTAGCATCACTTATGCAAAAATAAACACCAACAGGGACTCGAAGCAAAAACTAAAGAAATCATACAACTGACTTATATTGAAAAAGTATACCCCAAGCACAGGTTGGTCGCTTCACACTACCCCTATTTTCAAATTAAATATTAGTGAAAAAATGTGGGATGTTTACCCAAGTAAATACGGTAAATAAAATTATTAATTATGAAAATTATGCAAATACTAACCCCACGTAGGCCACCACTGTAATTACTGTTTTAGTTACAGAGTTAAAACTGAGATGGTACAATGCTAATTTCAAATTAGTTACAGATGATTTTATTTTAAAATTATAGCTTCTTGCTTCAGGATGGCATTCTATAGCCTCGCAAGACTAAACTTTATCCAAGTATCTTTATGTTAGAGATTACTGTAGGCATGTAAATTAAGAAAAAAAGAAAAGGGAATACTTAATTAGTGTTTAATCAATGCTATGAATTCTCGGCAAACAAACAATGCACTTGCACTCAGCAAGCCACGCAGGCTCATCACTTTGACCGGGCAACTACAAAATGTGGGGCTTTACTTCATATTGCACACAATTAATTTACAAAATTAAGTTAAAGTAAATGGTAGCTGCCTTAGTTGGGGGCTCGTATTTCTGGGCTGGCATTGTGGTCGGTGTTAGACTTACACTGGGATCAGGCAAACATCATCTATCATGAAAAGAAAAGAAAATACATGGTTGGTGAGGCCAGTTACTTTACAATTGTGAAGTGACTGGCCATGCTGGAGATAAAAACACATTTATTTAAATTCTTCAATCTTCATTGCGAGGATTAAGGTTCCTGATGGCATGCCAATATGCACTAAATGGCCTCTATGGTGATAAGGCAGGTAGAACCCAGTTACCCATGTAGTTTTAAGTTGTAATTTTTTTTACAGACTTTTTTGTTTGTTTGTTACTATTGCTGTTGCCTGGCTTGCCAGTAGGACTGATGCTGTGTGGTCCTATGTTTGTGTGGAATTTTACTGCAATATTAATTCAAGCAATTAATGACTTGTGATAATTTTTTTTGTTTGTTGTTTTGTAGTCTGTTGCTGTTCTTTGTGTGGTAACAGTCTTTTGTTTTCTTCTTTCTGTTAAAATGTTTAGTTACCGCTGAGTATTCTCAAATAATATTGTAACAGAATAATTTAAATTTTTTCATCTTACTAATTAAAATGTTTAAATAATTTAATTTTAAATCAGAATGTGTAGGTGCACAAAAGTTCCCTGAAGTGATGGTGGGGGGTAATGGGTGCTGGCTGGTGTTCTGCTGTCGCGTCAGCCATTGCTAACCCCATTTGTTGCTCGTCCTTTGAAGTGACACGATGTGCACGGAGTATGTTGGCCCACGGCGGCCATTTCGAGGCAAGGGCACCCACGCGGCAGACACCCACAGAGTGGGTCAGGTCCGACGGGGATAACTTTGTAACGTCGAGCGGCGACATTATAGAAGAGTGTGAACCTGCTAAAAGGATTAATGATCGCGGTTTAGTATTTCTTTTTGGTGGTTTCGGGTCGCCACCACAATATTCCTGGCCACGTGGTCGTGATAAATCGCCACTGAAGGGAACTATTTGTTGGCCTAAGTAAATTTAGTTTGAATTGCTGATCATCTTTAAATGAAGTAATAAAAGAAGAAAGAAAGTTTTTGCAAATACTTTTTTTTTTATTATTATGTACGGTGGCCGAACCCAATGAGCCCGAGTTTAGAAGTCTCAGTTCTACTGCTGACAAGCACAGTTGGATGAAACTCTGATATATATATATGTGTGTATATATATATATATATATATATATATATATATATATATATATATATATATATTTTCACATACAGTAGAGTCCCATTATAACCAGGTGTTACGGTTCCTGGTTCGAACCTCGCTATTGCCAAGACCTCGCTGTCAACAAGTTTGGTCGATTTTGACCCCCCAAAACAAAAAAGGTGCCCTAAAATTGCATCAACTTGTTACAACAGGGAATATTAACGTTTTGTATTAATTCAATCAATTATTATTTACAAATGTTGGCTTGTGCCCTTCGCAATCAACACATAAAGTAAGTTTGCGGGGGACGTAACTCGGCCGCCGCAGTATCGTCCAAAACTCAGTCACTCTGCCGCAGTGTCTTGGCACGGTATGGCCGTCGGCTGCTGCTGCTGCATGGCGTGATCGCCTCAAACCAAATAGCAACAAATACCGTATTTACTCGCATAATGGCCGCACATATTTGACCAAACTTTTGCCCCAAAAAATGGGGTGCGGCCATAATGAGGTGATTTAAAAAAAAAATTGAAAAAAAAATTACGTGGGGAAAAGAATTGCATTTGCATTTGTTAACAGGACTGACTTGTTAACATTAATTAATATTGCGTAGAAATATTAAGAATATTCCTGTGATTCGCCGATGACCAGCTGGTTTAACGTGTGTTTACGTGCACATGTATTGCCGCGTGCCGGCTGCCGGCCGGGCCGCCAGGCGCCGGGTTGTATTCCAATCCAAGCTGACTAGCTGGCAACAGCGCAATGAGTCATCATCTGCTGCATCATATTCCGTTCTCACCACCACTTCCTCACGTCCCTTCCTCCTCCAGGTCATTCCATGACCACCCAAGTGGAGTGTGAAACAGAGAAGGTAGATGTGACTGCAGGTCCACTGGTCCGCTGCGTTTACCATTGTTTCCGCATCATTTGAATCATTTCAAAACAAGGATGCGGCCATTATGCGAGTAAATACGGTACTCGCTATAAAATTGCATTCTTAACAAACTAAATAAGGACCAGTATTTCAAGTTTTTTTTTCCCCTTCTGGCTGCTTTTCAAAAATTACGAAAATGACTATCTTATCAGACTATGGGATAAAATACCGTATTCACTCGAATCTAAGACGCCATCGAGTCTAAGATGCAGCCTACTTTCAATGATTAAAATTAAAAAAAGTTTACATGCGAGTCATGCATTTCTTATCAAAACACATTATCTTGCCCGACCTTGTCGCCCCACCTACATTAACATAGTTGCAGCTGTTTTATTTATAGAACTGGCTTGCTAAAGGGCGGAGGAACGCGTGCTGTTAACCAATATTACAAGGGAAGAGGGCTGAGGTGAGCGACCGCTGCATATGGCACGTCTTGGGGATGCAGTGTGTGCTTACGTGTCACAGATAAGCAGCCGCCAGCCAGCCAGAAAGTGAGCGGAAGTTGTCAAGGTCAACCAGTTCGATTTTCTCTTACTTTGAATTTAGTGTCTCATAATTTCCTTTCCAATTACTGTTGTTAGAACTTTACATTCTGTTCATCACTTAGTGTATCCAAGTGGTTAAAATGCCACAATTTACTACTTTTAATCACAGTAAAGGCGCAACAGTTCCAGACGTTTTAAACACACTGGGCCTATAGAACAATAACATATCACTATTCTAGTGCAGTTTTTTTTTTTTTTTTTTTTTTTTTTTTTTTTTTTTTTTTTTTTTTTTTTTTTTTTTTTTTTTTTTTTTTTTTTTTTTAAACATTACACATTTTACTACATACACACTTCGCTAACTTAGAAAAGCATTACAATAACAGTCAAATAATTAACAGCACTGTACAGTCGGCAAGCTTCATCCGCGGACTTCGTATCCGTGATTTTCACCAACCGCGGTTGTAAATTGTGGAAAAAAAAATTTTAATGTAAATATGAAATGCTTAAGAATTTGTATTTTCGCGCGCCGCGCATTGTGTGCCGCACGAACTACTAGCGCGTCACTAGCCTTGCACGAGAGCAGCTAGTATTGTGTTGTCAGCTCCTGTTATCTGCTTCGTTATGCAATGTGCTAGGTCAGGTGCGCGCGATTATCGTTAGCATGATGCGTTGCGGGCGGGAGCTGCTAAGAAGCCATGCTGTGTCGAATGTGCGGGCGAGAAATAGTGTTATCAAATACAATTCTATCAATGCTTGTGGCGACACTCCCTCTTCGCACAGCGCGCATCCTTGGCAATGTAACTGTGGAGAGCTAGGGTGGCGCATCAGGCCGTGTCGTGTTGCGACATCAGCCAGACCACCTGGCTCGCGCGCGCTGTTGCTAGGACTTTGGCGCCTCGCAGTATCTTACGCGCGGCATTGCATACGTGATGTAGCATTTTTACGATATTTAAATGTTGTGGGACACTTTATGAACGTATTAAAGTTCTGTACCTCACACAAATATATTAGTACGTAGATTTAGGGGTTAAAATTTTTTTTTATGTGCACCTGGTTTATGTAGGTTATGAAGGTGTCTTGAATATACGCGGTTTTCGTTATCCGCGGAATCTTCTGAAACGAAATGCCGCGGATAAGGCGGGTCGACTGTATAGTCACAATTGGGGGTGTTAAAGAAAATGTTTCTGCACAATTATGACTTTCTTTTAATGAGAAGGGGTAGAGTAATCCAAGTGTAGTATTGTTTTTTTTTTTTTTTTTTTGTGAATTTCTTAGACTTCTACTTAAAACCTTTAAACAAAATTAGGGAGGGTTTCAACACTTCAAAAATATTACTTCTTAAAGAAGTCTGTGATTGATGACTGCTTCTTTTTACCATAGCTAAGGATGTATAGTTATAATGTGAATTATTAATGTCATAATGTGTATTGGTTTTCAAGTTTTGTATGAAGTAAACATATGCAAATTTTGACTTTGAAATGCAGCTATGAGAAAACTGGCTATGCTATATATATATTTTGTGATGAACGTATTCATTCATTGGCCGGTAGGGTTGAAGTGGGAGGGTGGCAGAAAGGCACGCGCTGAGAGGTAGCAAGGCGGCGGAAGAAATGTGACACGTGCGCCGGAGCATGGAAGGGGGTGGGGGGAAGAGTGGGACAGAAGCAGCGCCGCATGATAACAAAAGTAAGTGGCACGAATCACCGTCACTATAGTCCGTAGAAGCCTGGTTCACACAGGCAAGAAACTTTCGCAAGCCTGCTTCACATGATCTTGCTGTGCAAAAATTTTTAGTTTTTCATAAAATATTTAATAATTTTGTAATTTTTGACGGTTTCTCAAAAATACCTCGCTATAATAGAGATCTCTCTATAAGCGAGCTCGCTATAGCGAGATCCTACTGTATATGTTTTTTTATTTATTTTGAGTACTATAAACAGTACTGCTACACAATATTATAAAAGTTACAGATAAAATCAGTAGGTTTTTGGTTTTGTCAAATTGTAAAATAGCGGGCTTTTTTAGTTCTTCCCCTTGAAAAGTGTACTTCATGTGTTGAACTGTAATTACAGGATATTGAATACTGCTTTTCCTGGAGTTACAAACTAGAACAAATTAAGTCTCGTAAAGGTTTCATCAACAACGTTACCCTCTATAATGGTTGTTTATTAATGTGGCTTATGGAGGGCAAAGAAGAATCTTTAATGTAAAATAACTCTTTTGAGTTATTATTGCAAAAGTTTAAAGAGTATACTATAATTTAAGGAATGATAATTTTTATTATGTCCATGTGTGCAGTTCCTTGCTATCACAGTTTTCTGTAGGGCAATTACTTACAGATTAAGGATTTCCTACTGTTTTGCTAAACAGGACTGTTTACCAAATTTATAATGTTTAGCTAAATGTGAAAGTGTTTAAAAACAATGCCATTAGAGAGTCTATATTTACAGTACCAAGTTAGAGTAAGTGAATGTGTTAGTGTTATATGTACATACTAGTATTCATATCAGCTCCATTACCTTCATACGTATTGCAGACCCAGCTTGTGCCACCTCGTTGGCCAACCACCTTTGGACCGGTTGTATCAACTTCCAACTAATAGGGTCTTAACTAACCCCATGTTAACTTATTCTCTTGTTAAGCACCCAGCTGTTCTATCAACTGTTTTATTTCCTTGTTACTAACCAGGGTGTTAAGAGGTTTGATGGTGCTGACATGTGTACTGTTAAGTTGGAAATACGTATACCATATATGAGACAACTATTTTTACAAATTTTTGGCCTTCAACACACGAAGGCGTGAAAATTTCTAGTAAACTAAAAATTGTTTGAAAGTTACGCTATATGTTTCGAAGTTGTGAGATGTTACAAGTATTACGTTTTCCATCTCAAATCAAAATAGGTGCCCAATTTTTGATCAAATTTATAGTTCGAAATTTTAATGGGCGATATATCAGTGACATAGGTCACTTCTACTTCTCAGCAAAGCGTTCGTCTCTTTTCAATCAATACATCTGGAATGTGTGCCTAGATCCTTTATCTCGCGAACACTCAACTCTCAGGCAGAGGAAACAAGAATCTAGGTACTGTACCAAGCAGTCGTGTGCCTAGTGCTATATTTATAATTGGCTGGCAGGCGAAAACAGCGCACAGGCATGCAATGACCTTGCAAGCAGCTGCTGAAGTCCGACGTTGCCCTGTAATGCACGGCGGGCTTCAGTCCGGTGTTGCCAAGTAGCGCACATCTGCAGCAGCTAATGATACCGCTGGCAACGTGTTATTGTCACCCTGCATTTCCTTCGCTCGTGGGTACCAAGAGGGCAGTAGTAGCCCATGTTGTTGGTTTATGTCTATCATTTGATGTTCGTATACCTGTAATAAAAGCATTAAAAATATTTCAAGTAAGTATTAATGTTTCTGGTCAAGGAAATAATTATTTTTCGACCAGGAATTAAAACAAAATTAATTAACCTTTTTCAAGGATTTGTACCTTAAAACCATAACTCATCTTATGTGCGAGGTCGTCCTTTATGCCAGAAAATACTATACCTAGTTATTTTACTTTTATTATTATTATTTACAAAGTTTTTATGGAAAATTAAAACGTTCACGAAGGATTTGTGAAATAGTAATGAATAGACATGTATATTCCCAGAAACATCAAAATAGGCCAATTTGTGACTTTATATGAGTGCTGTATTATGTTTCACAACATGGTAATTCTGTATAATGTTGAACATTTCACTGAAGTTACTACAACGTAAATACAGAGTATTGTGTATTTATGTTTAAATTAGCGTCAAAATATGAGATTCAATTATCACAATTAAGAGTTTGAAGTGAACATGTGCTTATTTAAAAGTGATTCTGTTGGAATTCTCTTTATTTCATAAAATGGGAGGACTAAACATGTATGTACAGTAGTTTATACTCTTTCGTGAAACTGTTTATAATCTACACTATTGGCATAAAGTATGTTGTCTGTGCAAAACAAGCCTTCCTCAAGTGAACATTGAACTTGCTATACAAGTTAAATTTAGTGCAGAGTTCTTTTATTTATGTGTTATTTTTCATATAGATATAAAGAAACAGTCATGCTACTACACAAGTTGAGGTTGCAAGAAATATAGCCAATACATTACTTTTGGCGTGAGATGTTTACATTGCAAATGAGGCTCAAATTATATTTGTAATTAATACAATTATAATTTTAAATTATGGTAAACCAATTTGGGAGTACCACTGGGTATACTGTCATTGCCATCTTTTAAATCGCCTCGTGCTCACAACTGTTCTCCTGTTAGGTAATTATCATACTCTCTCACTACCTGTTAGCTAACCGGATATTGCATTTGCTGGCTAACAGTAACCAGAATTAATAATAACACATTTATAGCCTAACTGGAGAAAAAAATTTATTCCAAGTGCTAACTTGCGTTGATACAACCAGCCCTTATATGGTGTTTACGATAAAGTGAGCACTTTTAAGGGCAGTCTTTGAAGATTAGTAATAAATAAAGTGTATTGCAATGTCACCGCAGACCTTAAATTTTGTGAATGATAGAATCTGAAGACTCTAAATTTTAATTAACCAACTATATTTATCTCAAATAGAGGTGCAGTTATATAAATTAACCAAAGAATAAAGTAACTAGGACTTGCAAAAGTGCTTAATTTATCGTGAATAATGTATACCTGCTTAACATATGGCGTTGATAATAAACGGAATGGTGGCGTAGTATGATAATAGAGAAAATAAGAGGAAATAAAATGTTTGGTATGGCGAGCTCATTTTCCACTTGTTCACCTTATGGACCTGAAAGTATGTACAGTCTCTCTACCCTTGAGACCCTTTTGTTTGCATTTCTATGCTTTTAGGCTCAGCATACTGCTTTAGAGACCTAAAAATTTCTCTTTATAAAAGAGAAAACATAATTATTGCATAAATGATGATTTACTACTGTATTATAAAACTGTTCTAAGGATCTAATTAAAGTACATTGCGTAACCTTATAACCAGGAAAATGTTACAACAGAGAACATTATAACAAGTTTCTACTATACTTTCCTTTGGTCCACTAACATGATTTTTGGTTTAAAATTACCCTGTTATAAAGTTTTTTCTTGTGCAGTGTATAGGTACTACATCTATTTATATATCATTGTGTATCACTAATGTTATGTAGCCTATCCCACAAGTGAATTTTTTTGACAATTGGTGTCAATTCAGAAACTAAATGACTAATATTTTGTTTGTGTGGTTGTGACATACAGTGTGTGAGCTGACTGTTTCTATGCCAACAGTACTTTCAGATAATAGCACTCATTTGTTGAATATACTAATACAGGTTTCTACTGTACTGTATACATATGTGCTTACATAAATACTGTACATAAAAATGTGTGTAGATATATTGTGTCTTATTTTTTTAAGGGTATAATGATTGAACCTGCAACCTATTGAACCATTTGTTCATTTTGTTTTTAAAAAAAATGTACTGTATAAAAATGTCGGAATGCTTTCTTTGACAAAGATTTTACCATAAACTTAGTGTAGCAACTAATAGCAGTGAAACAATTGGTGTTTCAGTGGCTCACTTGTGGCGTATGGCAAGCTGCAAGGCATCCTTAATTCTGCTCCTCTCATGCTTCCTGGCAGACACTTACTGAACTTAGGGCTAGGAGCTGGCAATGTGGGTGCCATGGCTTGGTACTTCATGGAGCCTTCTCTTAGTAATGGAGTGTCGATGCTGCTTACTACATCAGCTCTCTCAACCATCATGGGTGTCACCCTTACTGTTGCCATTGGAGGTAATGCTTGTGAAAATCTGGGTATTTTGTCCTACTGTAACTATCATTTTAACTAGACTGGCAAGTGTGTTCCCCGGATTTTAGCATGTGGGAATCATGTCGGATAATGCTGCTGGTCGGCTGGTTTTCTTGGGGTTATCCTGTTTCCCCCGCCCCTTCATTCCATCGCTGCACCATGTTCTCTTCGTGTCTCCCCGTACCAGTACTAAAGAGCTAGAGGTTAAGCGCTAATTAAAATGTCTTCACTCTAAAATCCCACCTAAACTCATTCATATTTACATGTAAATCTCGCTGTCATGCATTCTTGTTATGTCTGGAGTATTACGTTGATTTGAAAAGTATCTTGTCAAAAGTTATTATAAAAAAAATATATATGTACTTTATTGTGACTACGGGCATCAGTTTATGGGTTCACTGCAATCTGTTATTATTTACGTTTTAACACAATGTTTATACAGTCGGCCCGCCCTTTCCGCTGTATTTCATTCCAAGAAATACGTGAATAAACAAAACTGTGTATATTTAAGACACCTTAAGAACCTACATAAATCACAGTACACAATTTTTAAAAAAAAAAAATTTTTTAACCCTTAAGGTTTCAGTCTACCGCAATTTTCTTCATCATTATTATTTTATTTTGTATTTGTACCAGATATTTTTTATCTTCTTATTTTAGACACAAAATGTGACTAAATTTGGCTCTTATGAAAATTTTTTATCTCATATTTTTCGCGTAATGACTTGTTAAAGTCATATTTTGCATGTTTCCGTTTTAACGACTGCACTAAAACCAACTGATATACCAAACAAAAAAAAAAAAAAAAAACACAGTGGATAAAGACATTGCAGGCTATAATGAAATGCTCATAAAATTAAAGAATAAAAAGTATTTGTACTTTATAAAAAAAATATTGCATTTTTTAAATTTTTATTTTCAGTTTAAACTTTTTTTTTTTTTTTTTTTTTTTTATTTAATTCAAATAATCTTTGTTCTTTAATTTTATGAGCATGTCATTGTAGCCTACAATGTCTTTATCCACTGTGATTTTTTTTGAGTTTGGTATATCAGTAGGTTTTAGTGTAGTCGTTAAAACGAAAACGTGCAAAATATTAATTTAACAAGCCATTACGCGAAAGCTATGAGAGATAAAAAAATGTCATCAGAGCCAAATTTAGTCACATTTTGTGTCTAAGGTAAGAAAAAAAATATCTGGTACAGATAAAAAATAAAAAAATGACAAAAATTGCCGTATAACACGTCCTTAACCTTAAATACTGCTATATTTGTGCGGGTACATATTTTCAATATGTTCATAAAATGTCGCACAGCATTTAAACATTGTAAAAATTACACGTAACATATGCAGTGCGATGCATGTTTGATACAGTGGTAGCCACACTGCGAGGACGTGGTAACTTGGCAACAGCGCGTGGCGAGTCAGGTGGTTGGCCACCGCTGATGTCTCAACATTACACAATATGATGCACCACACTATCTCTCTCTACCTTTCATTACCAGGAACGTGTGCTGGGAGGAGAGGGAGTGTCTCTCTTCACAAGTGTTGATTGAATGACATTTGATAACGCTATTTCTCCAGTGTACTGCTTACTTTAGCTTTGTCAACGGAACATAAAGTAACAGTTGAATGAGCACAACTAAGACTACATAGGCATGAATATTTTGCAATTGTCTGTAGATATTTTTTTGCTTGTATGACTTGCATATGAATTACAGAAACAAATAGAATTATTAACATAAACATAAAATATGTTGACCGTAGTTAGGAACGTTGTTTCTAGCAGTTGAGTTTTTGATACGGCATCACTGATTACACTAAAATAGACTTGGTGCGATTTTTTTCACTCATGTCAGTGAAAACTTTTACACTACTGTGATGGTACAGGTTTATGCTGTCCAACATTAACACGTGTTCGGATGCCTCTGCTTCACGTTCGGTAAAACGTGTTCTCTTTTCAGGGTTTATAACTGTGGGCTACGAGGGTTTGTGGATGAAACAAACAATCGGGTTGTTACAAGATTGTATTTCGTTAATTTTTTTGCCAGAGCGCACGCTGTTCAGTTTATACATCATGGTAGGCTACATTAGAAAATAAAAGACTTTCCGGTGAGCCACCGACCTATTTTGCAAACTAAACCCTTTGCACCATTGGTATTAAGAGAGTTCCCAACGCTCTACACGCATTTGTGAATCACAGAGGCCACCCACGTTTTACCGACTGCGTACCACATGGGCCAGTAAGTCCCGTGACTAATTTATGT
>PNEQ01022836.1:22392-85520 GCA_003012365.1 Medauroidea extradentata
GCTACAATGACCTACACACATGGACGAAACAGGAAAGACTGGGGCGAGCTGAAAATGGCCGGCATCGAGGTAGCCTCCCCCCCCCCCCCACCCTTCCACAGGTCCGCTGATGAATACGCCCGCAGCTAGAAATACTCTTAATTATATTTCACTTACTGTAAAACTAACTTACGTGAAATTTAACATAGGTATTAAAACTTATTACATATTACATTTTACAGTATTTTGAAATCTGGTTACAGAGACTAAAAGGAATCAAACAAAAAACTGCACATGTGGAGGGATATATTTACACTTTAGCAGCACCAGCATGTTCTGAGTCCCTTTTCTCAAACACACAAAAAAAAAACATTTAATTCAAAATTTCCCCAGTACTTGTGAGGTACAAACATCTATACGTTTATGAGAATAGACTTAACTGAAATTCAATGTTTAAATTTTGGTGCTCACCGGTTAGATATTTATTTATCGTACAAAAGGAATCATTATAAGAAGCCTAAATTAAGTAAAACATCTAGGTGTAAATCATGAACAAAATTAAACAAGTAACTGCTGGTTTGATCTATCCATGTTCAGGTAAGCCAGGCTCTACTTCTGTATGACCAGGCTCTTTACTGAAGGTTACTTTATAAGAAAATGTCCCTTCTCTGCCTGCAACAGCAACACTCACATAGAAAGTTGCGGAGGTACCTGAGCAACCTGGAGGCGTGGCAGCACCTTAGTAGGGAAGTCCGTTTAACACACCAACAGTAGTAAGAAAGTGAAAAGGAATTAAAGAAATCCACCATACATTGAGGTAGTGGGGCAAGGCACTTTACAACCCCCCAGTGAAATTTGAGAAACGAAGCTTATCAGATTTTACTTGTATCAAGGACGTTCCTAACTATGATGCTAGCCGCTTTGTAGGACATAATCCATTGTCTCGTATGGGGTTGTATCACAGGGCTGATACCAAGGAAACCCCAGGTAAAACAACAAATACACATAAGCCTACTGGTCAAATCTCACGAGAGACCCGTCAAGTTTGCTGAATTACACAAATAAGCACAATATGTATCATCCACATGGCTTCTTGTCATGCCCTTATTAGTGCTCCTGATGCTACTTAGGTTGTTACTATAGCAGTGTTTAATTTACTTGTTTGCAGATGCATAGCAAAATGCTATACATAATTAGGAATGCATAGCAATAGAGAAAAATTGTGTAGCAGTTTTCACTGCAGAAAAAAAATTATAAATAATAAGTTAATTTAAAAGTTTTTTTACTAGTATGTAGCATCGTTAATCCTTAAACCATAAAATAGCTATTAAATAATTGAAATGGATGTTACATTTCCTGCACTTTCTTCACATTTGAGCCACGTATTTTGTGGATCGAGTTCATGTTTCCATTTCTTAAAAGTACTATACCGCACGCCGATAGAACTACTTGCCATTTTTAAAACACTCTAAGTACTGCCGACTACTTCATCACTGCACTAAGAATAAAGATGACTTACTGTGTGGAGACTTCTATTCACTTCACTCATATTTTCCAACAGACACAGTAGAGACGTGCAGCGGTATAAACAATTAAGGCAGGATTTTTTTCTTACTGTTCCACACCCTCCAGCCTGCCGGTCGTAACTGATATGGAGTGCTGGTAATGTCACATATTTTTGTCACAAGCGGCGGCAAAGCAATGCAGCTGCGAGAAAGGTAATTGGTTTGCAACTCGAGAATGACAGCTCAGTTCCTGCGTAGTGAAACGCAATGTGTGAGTCCGCTGTCAACACTTCATTCCCACGCTCTCGCGCGCTTTCTCGCTCTAGCTGCTCGCTATTTAGCTGTGTTTATTTGACATTGACAAGGGTCAAGGAAGACGGCAACGTGTGTATAATGTTATGTCTCTTCCACATCGGCAGGCGGCGCAGTGGCCGTCAAAAGCTACCGTAAAATGTGAGAAAGGAACACCGAACATAGTAGCTACATCGCAATTAGCGATGCAAAATCTAATTTACATCGCAAAACACGATTTCTGCATCGCTAATTGTGATGCGATACTGCTTAAATTAAACACTGTACTATAGTTATAAATAGTACCTTACACCTAGGGGTATGACACACAGTGCGCATTGCCATGTCAAAACTTACTGGCCACACACGAAAAGAAAATACTTGACAAACAAAGTACAGCAGTTCACTACAGCTACCAAAAGACTTTATACACAAACATAGAGAAAGAAAAAAACATTTCAAGTACGTCAAGATAGCAACATTAGGTACTATCTAATCCCTTAAAGGGCATCAAATTACATGAATTATACACTCCTTCAACTCTTTGGTCACCTGTCAAATATTTTAATTTCCACGAGTTTGTGCTCACCTCTATGGACATTACAAAAGACCCATCAAGTAGTAGGAAAAGCTTTTTTATTTCCTTGCTCTGTGACGCCCTTCTTCCCCCAACTCTGAACAGCACTTCGTCACCGACTTCGAAATGGGAATGTATTGTACCCTGCTGTTTAGCCCGTCTGTCGGCCTCAGCCTGTAGTTTTGCCCTCACCATACCCAGCTTCTCCCCTCTTGACAACACTGTCTCCTCTGGGAACTCTAGACTTTTAGCAAGGGAATCCCACACTACCTTACCCTTGACCAACTCCAGTGAATATGTGAGTTCAGGAAATCATTTACCAGGGGCGCAGCCTCTATCCAACTACCATGGTTCTTATGGCAATAGGTCCGAAAGATCCTACCTATTTTCCTCATGCAGCGCTCCACCGGGTTCCCCTGGGGGTGTCGTACGGACGAATGGACATCTAAACCTGCCCAGAGCAATTCACACTTCCACGCATCTGCTGTAAACTGTGTGCCATGGTCACTTATGATTCTCCCAGGCTTACCATACTGAGGAAAATGATTCTTAACCAGGTGGTTAAGGCAAGCTGTAGCTGTCGCCTTCTTCAGTGGGTAGCATACAATGAATTTGGTGAATAGATCAAGAACAACAAAAAGAAATTTGACACCTTCCCTTGATGTGGGCAATGGCCCATATAAGTCAACAGCTAGTAACTCCAGTGGGCCTGCAGGGATGATTGCCTGCCAGGGCCCCTCCCAGTTTCTATTCGGGAACTTTGCCTTTTGGCAAACCTCACAACAACTAGCCCGCTGCCTTACAGTCCTCGCCATGTTATTCCAATAGTAGCTCAGGCTTAGTAACCAGAAATTTTTTTTCACCAAAATGGCCTGTCGAGCGATGCACATGGGCAATCAAAGATCTAATCCTAGCTGTAGGTATGCACACTCTCCACCTCCCAGTCTCTAAACCACTCTTCCGATGATTGTTCAGACAGTACCAGGACACAACCTTACTCACAGCTGGGTCTCTCAAATCCCTATTGTGATTAACCAAAACACTGATTACCTCGCCCCAGACACAGTCCTCTCGCTGGGCCACAGCAATGTTCTTGAATTTTCTGATTAAACCACCATCCTGCTCAATGCTGATTTTAGCCATGACTGGTCCTTATTTAGGTTTTTTCCTCATGAACTACTTCACCATTCTCTAGGATCATCCTGCTCAGCAGATCAGCCTCACTGTTATCCTTACCCGAAACATAATTGATCTCCATGTTGAACTCCTGGAGCGCCAGGCACCACGTAGTCAACCTTTTGCCTATTAATCTGCAGGACCTTAGAAATGCCAGGCTATGGTAGTCTGACATTACAATGACCCTATGGCCTATCAGCATATTCCTAAACCGACTTAGTCCCCACACTACAGCTAGGCATTCCTTTTTAGTGGTCGTATATGCCCTCTCATTACTTGTCAGAGACCGACTCATAAATGCCAACAACTTTTCCTCACCATCTGCACCATACTGGAACAATTTCATCCCCAGACCGTAACCTGAAGCGTCAGTATTCATATAGAAGGTGCTATGTACTAAAGTCGGGATGGTGTACCATACTTTCACTTGTAAACAACAGCTTAGCAGATTTAAAGCTGGATTGACATTCCTTAGTCCAATCCCAGACCTTATCCTTTTTTAATAGCTCCAGCAGAGGTGTTACTTCCTTGGAAAACTGTTCCGCAAATTGTCTATGGAAGCTGCAAACCCCTAGAAATCCCCGGAGTTCCTTCACATTATTAGGCTTGGGGAAGTCGTGAATTAGACTGACTTTGCTAGGGCCAGGTTGGATTCCCCTAGAGTTCAAAACAAACCCAAGAAACTGTACCTGTTCTCTGAGAAATTTCGATTTTCCAAGATTCAACCTTAGGCCCATTACTCTTAGCCTGACAAACAACTGTTGTAAAAATCCCATATGTTCACTGAAAGTTTCGCCAACCACCAACAAGTAATCTACATACACACTGACAACAGAGTTGACCCCTGACCCTAGTGATGCATCCACCGCCCGGCAGAACTCATCAACACTGTTAGTCAGGCCGAACGGCAGTACACAGAATTGGTAGCTCGTTCCCCTATATAAGAAGGCGGTAAATTTCCTGTCGCTTGGATGGAGTGGCACTTGCTAGAATCCCTTTACAAAATCCGTCGTACTGATGTACCTGGTCCCCGAGAAAGCTGAGAAAAGGTCGTCAGGCTCTACAGGTGATTGCCGATCAGGCTGAATCCTGCGATTAATTTCGCAAGCATCAATGCAAACCCTAATTGAACCATCCCTCTTTCGGATGCAGACCAAAGGGTTTATGAATGGACTGTTTCCTTTCTCTTGGAGGCCATGTTTCACCATCTCATCAATCTGTCTTCCGACTTCGTCCCTACAAGACCATGGGATGGGGTACGTCTTTTGCTTAAAGGGAGTATCGTTTACTACAGGAATTCGAGCAACATACTGGTTTGTTCGCCCTGGCTTATCTTCAAACACATCATGGAAATCGCACAACAAATCCTTCAATGAGTTCAGCTCACCAGTAATATCAGTCTGACAACCCTGCAATACCTTGTCCAACTGCACACCCCAATCCTCAGTGCCACTGGTGCTAAGATGGTTAACAGCTACCTCCTTCTCAGTGGCAATCCATGCTAAAATTCTGTCAGCCTCATCTAGCTCTTCCTCATCCACACAGTCAACGTAGAGTGATTCTGCTGGCTTATCAGCATCCAGCACACGCCTTAGCATGGGAATAGGCTTTCCCCCTAGACTGATTGTCCCTTCAACAATACGGGAAGAAATTAGCAAAATTGAGGAGAGCAATCAGAGAGTATTGGAGTTATTGCTCTAACCACTTCCACATAACTCCTTTTTACTTTATCAATCACATTACCATTTTCAGCCCTGATTATATGCAAAACTGCCTGAATGTTCAAGGTATCTAGTGTCAATCACGACACATGCTCAAACCCCCCACCTTCCTTGGTAGTTTGGAGAGCTGAACAAATCTCGTGGCGATAACGTATTTTGCGTATCACTACTGTTATCATCATCTCCCCTTAAGTCATCTTGCTGTTCTGCAGTTAGTGACAGAATATTAACAGCGCCCTCCATACTTCTAGGTACAGTATTTATTTTACGTTCAAATATACACTTCGTACAACCCAGTATTTCAAAACAATGCCTACTGACCAACAGAAAAAATATATATATCACACACATACAAATAAATTCCGACCTCTTTTAACATGAACACGGCAAACACACTGTTGTGTGAGAACTTCCAACAAATACACTTCATACATTGTACTTTAAAACTCCGCAATTTCTACATTTTTGCCCGGTCATACGCCCGGCTTACCTGCACTGAAGCTCACATCTACCAATCCCTTGGTCCATTTAACACACCAACAGTAATAAGAAAGTGAAAAGGAATTAAAGAAATCCACCATACATTGGGGTAGTGGGGCAAGGCACTTTACACTATTGTAAAAATGGAAAAGGAGGACAAAGTTTTTGCAGTTTTCCTTTTAAAACTGTACCACTGATTACACTAAATTTACCTTGAAGCATTTTTTTTTTTTTTTTTTGCCATTTTTGGTGAAGTACTGTATTTACTCGTGTATAGTGCGCACTTTTATTTCAAAACAACTGATAAAAATTCAGGGGTGCGCACTATACACGGAAAATAGAAAAAACAGAATAATAACGGCATGGCAGCGGGAAGGGGGGAGGCAGAGTTGTAGTGGTAAACTGGCGGGTGTCAAGAGTGGGAGGAAGAGAGAAAATCTTCTCCTGGTTCCTCCATCATTACTCCTCTTTCATTTCTTTTTCTCCCCTCCCCCTCTATCTCTGTTGTAACTGTCGCTGCTGAAACCCTAATTTTTTTTGTTTGATGTGGCAGGATAGTTCATGGGTGGCAGGCGGAGGCCATATGAGAAGTTAATTTTGATGTCTCGTGATCAGTTATCTTTCTATGGGGAAAGAAAGGAAGGGGGAAGGCAAGGCAGGGTGGTGGTTGGGGCTCCACAACTCTCTGCTTTTAGCAACCCCCAGCCACATTCCTGAGCCTTACTTTCTCTTCAGCTATGGCTGGTTATGGCATGGTGGAAGGGGGACATGCTAGAAGCAGCAGACAGAGCACAGCATGGGTGTGGAGGGGGGAGCGTTGTGCAGACACAGGCGCACACACACCAGCGTGAGTTGGCTGCAGGCAAGCAGCAAGCAACCTAGGCAGGCTATTTATAGATTGCTGACAAGGGAGAGGCAAGCCATCCCCCCCACCCGGCACACCATCATCCTCTCCGTCACACACTAGCAGTGTGAATGTCATCTTTCCTCTTTCTTTTCTTTGTAAGCCACGTTTCTTTCCCTCCCCCCTGCCTTGGCCCTTCCATCAGTCTGCCTAATGCTGCTACACTGTCTTTTGCTCCCATGGTTTTTTTTTATGTGCTAGCAAGGCACTTAAATTTTTTTCCCTGAAACTTGTTGCAAAAATCATGGTGCGCACTATTTACAAGGATGCACTATGCAGTATTACATATGGTATTAACTCATCTTATTTCTCGTTCTTTCTTTATTTTGTAATGTACGATTGATGTTATTTTTCATGCCTGTAGCCAACTTTTGCAACAGTCATGTTGTCTTTTAGTAAATATAGCATTTTTATGCTGTCAGTCAAACCAAGAACTTTGCGATCTCGCTTCAGTTTAGAAAGATCACTACAGCTTTTCTTTTTAGGAGAAATTGTGCTGCAGGCTACGGAATTGTGTTTAATTGCACACAGTCCATTTACTGCGTGGCCGTGTTCAACGTGCTTGTGGTAAAAACAGGTGGGCCGTAACCAAGCAAATAAGATAATGCAATTAAATAGAAGTGATCTACGCGGAAGCGGTTTGCAGACGGGCAATGCCGGAGTTGTCAAATAAATTTTATTATGGAAGTGTGCAGCGAGCGAGCGACAAGCGAGATGGATGTGAGTGAAGTACCACCACCAGCCAGGCCGTCAGCCGCGCACATTTAACACCGCATCGCTTCCTTGCCGCTCCCGCCAGCACCGCCCTCTTACGTTGTGCATCTAACACATTGTGTAATGAAGCAGATACTCAGGTTAACACACAAGACTAGCTGTTCTCATACATTGCGAGTGGCATGCTGTAACGGGGCTATGCTTACAGAGTAAGCCGTCGTCCTCTGCGTTGTCGATGATAATGAGTTTGTTTGGGAGAGAATGCTCAGCAACTTCATCTTTCACTTGTGCCCGGATAGCAGCTTTGCCCTTTAGGTTTATGTCATTTTGGGTAAAATATAGTAGCATAACTACAAAAAAAAACACAAAGCCAGGAATATCTTCCTAACGGTTATTTATTTGTAGCGAACCAATCTGTTTTCCTGCACTAGTTACTCAAGGCGTACAAACAAATACATATCAAACAAAGTGAGATCGGTGACGTAACAATATAGTTCTTACTGAGTGTCTGCCCAAGAGGATGTCATAGCTCGCAACAGCACTTTACCAACTTTAGTACTCACAAGTAAATAGTTGCTGTGTTCACATACATGATTACACTGTTACACATAGTGTAACAGCTATTTCTACCAAGAATGAAGCATGAAAGGGATGAATAAAGTTCTAGATAGAGCCGTTTCGTCCTGAGGCTACACTTCCCCATGCCAGCCCTTACACATCCTCTCTGCCCCGCCATGATACACGGACTGATATCTTCCTTGGTGGACACCAGGACTTACTCGGCCAAGCGGCGGAGTGATACAACGGGACCCAAGTTGATTGAAAAGCTGGATAATCTACATTTACGTACTATGGAAGCAAAGTACGTAACGTGGTTACTGACAAATTTTCAAAGCATTTTATTCCACCGTACCAGCTAAATATTCATTAGTTTATTAATTGGGGACGTGCTGCGTATCAATCTGTCGCGTATCACCACCTTTTTAGAGTTCTGTTGCACACGACACTACCACCCACGTCGATAGAGTAACTACTTGTAGCGCTCACCGCGTTCCGGCACGCCTCTGTACGTAACTCCACACGAGTGACCTCTGACCTACCTGCCAGATAAATCCCATTCCAGGAGAAACAAGCTAAAAGACTAATTTAAATTTAAAAAACCAGCATGTTTCTGTACGTGCCTCCAAGCGAGTGAACTCAGACCTGCCTGCCATATAAATCCCATTCCAGGAGAAGCAAACTAAGAGGCTACTTGAAATCTTTAAAAATCCAAACAAGGCAAAATACAAGAAAACGTTACCTAGCAAAGTTGCTTGAAATTAACTCCTTGATATATTATGACGTGCTAAGCGCGTCATGAAACACAAAGGCAATAAAATTCATTGGCGCGCTAGACGCGTCACGTCGTAGTTGCTTAGGAACTGTGTACATAGATGGCTGCACGTATTGGCTGCACAGGAGACCTACACACAGTTAAATGTTCGTCCAATAGATGGCATAGCATGTGACTTTCTTTCGTTGCTTCACACAGCCAAATTTTTTTTTCTACCTAGCTCAAGTTGTATTCGTACCACTCGAACACGCCATGTTGTGATTACATACATTTCATTCAGATGCCTGCAGTGTTGAAGCATATATCGAACTATTGTTGGTTCTACATTTATTAGGTAGATGGCACTAAATGTACCAAACTTGCTTCCCTTCTTGTAGTGCCTAATTTTTTTCTGTATAGTTTTTTGTGTCGTCATGGCATCAAGTGGCACACGTAAAAAAATTTTAAAATCTAAAACAATTAGCGACCAAAGTGAAAATGAATCGGATTTTGATTTATCGGCTTCTTTAAGTAAGGAATATATTCCGCAATATTTAGAAAATTCATCAGATGAAAGTTCGTGTAAGAGTAGTGACGATAACGAGCCACTCGCGCAATGTTTCGCGGGAAGTAAACAAAGAGTTCAACGACCTTCCACGTGTGACAGCGGTGTAACTGAACAATGGAAATTAACTGAAACACTCAACAATCCCCAGCATTTATCTTTTATTTGTAATCCTGGAGTACGCCCAGCTGTTCTTAGAAGTTTAGGTGAGGACATACATTCAATAAATATATTATTTAAATATTTAGACGACACATTCTTGGATCTGATTTGCCAGGAAACAAATCGGTATGCCGCACAACAAATGCATGGCGTGAGTGACAGAATCAAAGAACAATGGTTTGATACTACTGTTGGAAAAATGCAAGCATTTGTGGCACTGTGCATAATTATGGCACAGGTAAAAAAACCCAAACTGCAGATGTACTGGTCACCACGAGCCATTATCCAAACACTTTTCTTTTTCTCAAACAATGCCTTTCAAGTGGTTTTGTTTGTTGTCGAAATTCTTGCATTTTTCCGACAACTCAAAATCAAATGCAAGTAAGGCTGATCGGCTACGTGAAGTAAGAAGTGTAGTTGATTGTCTAAATCAGAAATTCAAAACCATTTTCTTACCTGGTGAAAACATTGTTGTAGATGAGAGCCTAATGAAATTCAAAGGCAGGTTAGCATTTGTTGTCTTCAACCCCAGCAAATGTGCTCGTTTTGGAATTGAGATTTACAAGCTTTGTGATTCAGATTCAGGCTATTGCGTGTGTTTCAAGCTATACACTGGCGAAGATAAAATCGGTGAATTTGCAGCTAGCACTTCTGTAGTACTGGTACTTGTAAACTGTTTGACTGGCTCGGGGTACACTTTGTATGTAGATAATTGGTACACTTCCCCAGAATTGTTCTCAGAACTGCTAAACCGTAACATGCATGGTGTTGGTACTGTGCGGGTGCACAGGAAAAACATGCCTAAAGAGTTTTCGCAGTTGAAAACAAAACCTGGGGATGTGCATTCACTGTCGTGTAACAGTATGCTAGCACTAAAATGGCACGATAAGAAAGTGGTGCATCTGCTATCTACTGAGTATGAAAGTGCTGAAATGACTCAGACGGATAAGGTATGAAGAAAAAAAGGAGGTGGAGAAGCTGGCACACCTGTTATCAAGCCAAAATGTGTTCTTGGTTACAACAAGGGTATGGGCGGCGTTGACAGGCAAGATCAGGTGTTGGCTTATTTTCCAGTCATGCGCAAGTATGTACAAGGGTACAAGAAAATTTTTTTCTACCTCCTAGACGTGTGCCTTTTCAATTCGTACGTTGTGTACCAAAAAGTGACTGAAAAAAAGCTTTCATTCACAGCCTTCCGTTTAGACGTAGCAGAACAATTACTGGAAAACTGTGTGCTAATGGAGTATCGACAGCACGGTCGCCCTTCACCAGGGATCACACCCACTCGGCTGCAGTCCAAGAAACATGGTCATTTTCCGGAGAAAATACCATTTGCAACATCGTCGAGAGAACAGCCTCGAAAGAGGTGCAAAGTTAGCTACGCAAACAAGAAGCGTAGTGAAACTGTTTACCAATGCAAGCAGTGTGGCGTGGGGCTACATGTTCCAAAGTGTTTTGAAATTTATCACACACAAAAAAATTTCTAGATGTGATACGTTGATAGCCAAATCTATTTCTAATTTTAAAAAATAAGATATTGATCTGTGTAGATTGTGTAAATGTAATTTAGCTTACAAACTATTTCAGCCAAATGTTTTTCATATTCCAGTCAGTAATGGTTGTTTTCATTCAGGGGTTTGTGTTTCAAGTATCATTTTGCTCTAAGGTTTGTGCGTTGTTTATGTGTTACTTATGCAGCCAAAATTTTTTTAATATTCAGTGAACCCTCGATAACTCGGACTAAAAGGGGGAAGAAGCTGTCCGAGTTACGATTTGTCCGTGTTATCGAGGGGGTCCAGGGAGGTGGGGTAATCAGTCATTAATCACAAGAAACGCGAAGAAATTAGTACGCTATTATTTCTACAAGCAAAAGAGGCTGCAATAAATACTGTTTTGTACGTAACTATTGTATCAAGTTACGGGAGGACTGCCATGCAGTGGGAAAATTAACGTAACGTGGAGGACTATAAAAGAATGTCAAACAATGTGGGCAGTCAGATCTTTATTTATTTTTTTATGCTGCTACTTCTGGCTGATCCTCTTTTATTATTATTATTATTATTATTATTATTATTATTATTATTATTATTATTATCATCTCTGTGCTAGAAGTTGGCACCAGGCACCCTTCTATCACATGAAAGTTTTCGTCTCGCTGGCGACAGCCAATGTACGTGCACGTGTGAGAGAGTTACAAAATGATTGTTGGAGATAAGCTAGGGAGGTTGCGAGCGGAAGTAGTTAAGGTCAACCGGTACAGTCTCATGCAATACAAACACAGCACGTGACCACACGCGTCTCACACAAGATGTTTACATTGAAAAATACCTTACGTCCGTATGTCACAGCGTAAGGGTAGCAGCCAACTGCTAGCCTGAAAGTTACTCTAACTTCCTACAAAGGTACAAAAATAATTTTCCTTGTATACATGAATAAAAACGGTACTGTAATTAACAATCCTTCTGGGTCACTGTACATTATGTGAACACATTTTAACACTACTACTAATCTTAAAATTTAATTTTAGGTAAATGTAAATTGCATCGTAGAACACATAATTTACAGCTTTATTCTTACACAAATTGTCATATTACAAAGCAATAAAATTTTAATCATTTTCTACAGAGTTACCGTATTTACTCGCGTAATCGCAGCATATTTTTGACTAAATTTTAGGCCCAAAAATGGGGTCCAGCCATTATAAGAGGTTTTCAAAAAAATTACGTTCTAAATTTTTTTTAGTGAAGAATATATCAAATGTACATTTTTTTTCTATACTTACTCGTTGATAACGTGACCATTTCTTCTAAAATAAAGAAAAAGATTTTGTTGGTGTATAGTAAACATGGAAAAATTAAGACTACAAAATCTTGTTAATCCATTCATGTGCGTCACTCAATGAAAATCGTTTAAAATTATCCCGCATAAGACGTTTACATTTTATGGTCCATTATATGTACGTTATTATTTCCCGTGAAGTAGTTTAAAATCAAATCTGATTCACACTTTAAACGTTACAACTCTCCAGACGCCGTTACGTTATCAACAGAGCATCATCAACTAGTGCGTGTGACTCACCGTGTCCTCTTGACCATGGATGTTGTGTTGTTCTTTCACCACCCACATCGGCTCTTGAATACATCGTTGTTAAAGGGGTGTAACACCTTCTCACCAATTTTTCTACATCGCAATGCAAAGCAATGGTGTTTAATTTTTCTTTTTAATGTCCTGGACAATGTGTTTTGCCACCCTGAATTCATTGTAAATACTAGGACAAAATAATTTTCAGTTTATGTGTCATTGTATCCCTTAGTTACCGTCATTTCACAAGCATCACACTGAAATGTTTATTTACGACACATGTGCGTGCCTGGCTCGCTGGGCGAAGAGGGAGGAAAGATAAAGAAGTGAGAGGTCAGCCTGCTGCATAGCAACCTTACTCGCGCGTCGCGCGCCTCACTAGCAACATTTTACCACACGGAACTTGCCAGATATTTACTGAGGGATTATTAAAGGCTAAGTAGCGATGGACGACTACGTTATAAAGTTTAATACTGTTCTAAAATATAATGTAATGAATTTAAATCCAGCAGAAACTATTTGTTATGTATTTTAACCAAGAAATACAGAATTAAAAATTATTAAAAATTTTTTAAAAATTCTGTCCGAGTTTTCCGAAGTCCGGGACATCGAGGTCTGAGTTATCGAGGGTTCACTGTAATTGCATACTGAACTGAGTACATATATAACAATATTTCAAACAAATTCGCCCAATTTGTGTGTACTATATCTGTGGTAATACTATCATGGGAAAATGGGTTACTTTCTTCAAAATATATCATTTTCTCACAATTCTAAATGCTAAGTACAGTATTCAATCCAAAGTCTATCGCTAAGAGAAAAAAATATAACTAAAATGTACATAAAACATTTTTTTTTCCATTTCAAGAAAATGTTACTTTGTTTCAGTAATTAGTAGAACTGAGTAAATTATCCCATTTTTGTTTTGCTTTAAAAAAATTTTAAAGGTATCATGTTCGTACCCAAAAATATTGATATTATTGAAAGAAATAGGACACTCTGTTGTGTATATGATTGTCATATTTCGAACTATTTTAGAATTTAAGTTATTTGTTTTCAATAATAGAGATGGCCTATGACAAATTTTTGTAAATGTTTAAAATGGACGACTTGAAGTACACGCCCCCTGACGTCTTCGCAGGGGAAAAGTACTGTGGGAAACAAAGCTTGTTTACAAACATGCTGATTTGTTAGTTGGTAATTGCAGAAAGTAAAAATGTTGCGCCTTCATAGATTTGCACGCAAGGGTAAAACATACTAGTTTCAATTTCATGGTTAAGATACGCAAATATATAAGATTAATGTTTACCTGAAAAAACTGCAAATTCCAAACAAATAATCAATTTTCTTGACGTACATCTCATCCTGGATATGTGAAGCCAAGCAGCTAAATGAAGGTTATGTTCGACTGTGGTGTCCATGGAGAAAGGAATTGTTTCCCACACCTGACTGAAGCTCCGCCTCTTTTCAAGTCGTCCATTGCATTGTGCTCTAAAGAAAATTTTAATGTCACGTTCTTGTATTTAAAAGTGTTGCTAATTGAAGGAAATACAATACTAGACTAAGATTTTAAGATCCAGCTTTTAAAAAATTACAGAAAAATTAATTTCATTTGTGTCAATGATGGAAGTGCTGAAAAAGTAATTTTTGTAAATAACTTTTTTTTTCCCCATAACAAATTGAAGGTGTATGATGTTAAAAACTATTGTAAATTAACAAACATGGTATATGCAATACAGTATATAAAACATTAGAATAAAAAATTCCTAGTTTTTTTTCTTTCGTGTTTTTCAGTGTTAGCAGCATAAAAAGGACAAATATGTGTAAATAAAATGGTATTTTTTATGGTAAAATTCTTAGAATTATTGATATATCAAAGGGTTAAATTAGCTTTAAAATGAGTCCAAACACAATATAAATCATATGAAATTGACATATAAAATTTAATCCTTTTAACTTGCCTTAGCAGTTAAACTTAATATTTTTTTGAATAAAATTTTAATGTTAATTCCTTTACTAGCATCCCCAATTAATATGTTGTATCCCACTGTATACAGCCTTATGCCTGGTTAAGTTGGCCTCCTTAAATAGTCATGAACAATATTAAAAAAATATTAATTAATTAAGAGAAAAAAAGATTGAAGTAACTACATGATAAGTAAGAGACCAAGATGGGCTACGTGCCAGTGCACGTCACAACGCTAGCAGTTGGTTCGGCAAACTGTGTGCGGTCGTTTGCAAAAACACATTTTTAAAAATTTCATGATTGTATTTTAAAAAAAAAAATACCTCTTTTGCCGAACCACGGTTGGTGAAAACTGCGGATGCGAAGTCAGGGGATATGGCGGGGCAACTGTACATATTAACAATTGGCAGAAAGATTAAAGTTGTTTGAAATAAAGTAAATAATGTGAATTTAAACAGTGCTCATTTAACTTTGAACAGGCTGCATAATTGCTGTCACAGACTCAGTGCTACCAACTCTATACATATTTCATTCTTCAGTTTCATCAACTTGCATATTTACTCCAACTCGCTACATTTAGACGTGCTATACTCGGCTTTCTACAATCATGCCCGCAGTCAGTATTTTTCCTTATTAACATCAGTATTATGGTAGGTCCTAATTGTTACTCTAATGTGTTTGTGATGCGTGTAATTTTAAGTAAGTAAACTCCGTAAGGAGTCATTACACCCGATAATATTTATAACATTATATTCCACCAGTTATTCTTCTGCCCTTCTAATTTATAGATCACCTTGTATTGGGTGAGAGTTTTCGTTCAGACTAATAGGATACTTAATCCTAATTTATATTGTTTTATGACACATATTTTTCTTTGTAAATTGTTAGAATGCTTTCTTTCATTTTTATGTTTTCGGATACGGTACTTGATTTAAATTCATTGTTAATTTTAATCCAGTTTTGCTTGTTTTGAACAATGAACCTATCAGCTGGCAGATTGAAAACCTGTTTACTGGTAGTTTATTAAAACATTCTAACAATACAATTTTTTACATGCTAATTTAATTTTTTTCAGTTCGTAGTACCTTACCAGTAGACTGCTTGAGTATTGTTGTAAAAAAGTTCAGTAGAATCCCGTAATAGCGAGCACTCTGCTATAATAATGAGGTCTTTACGACGAACCAACAAAAAAATAGCAAAAATTTTGCATGGAAAATTGTAATTTTTGTCAGAAGAAACAATTTTGGCTATGTGAAGCAGTCTTTTGGCAGGTTTCGTAACTGTGTGAGGAGCACTTTTATGTGCTGCGTTTATGATTTTTATTTACGACTTTTTATTACGACTCTGGATTACTACCATGGATTATGACGATTATTAACAACCTGCGTTGCATTTCCTAAACTGATTTTGGTGTGATATTTTTTTAGATGAGTAGCAAAAGGAACTGTCACTACTAAGTAAGAGATAATTTGCCCACTCTGCACCCAATGTGAAATGTTAAGACTGAGAGAGGAGACTAACTATCTTTCTTGCTTTGTGAAGGTGAGATGCCTTGTGCAATATAACTCATCACTGTTGACAGTTATTATCTGAGATAAATGTGGACGTGTTAAAGGTGTGAGAACAGCAGAAAATCTTGTTGTGGAAGAAAAGATAGAAAGCACATTTCTGACCCCTGGCTTAAATGTCTTATCACAGTAAAACACAATGCACGCTTTTTTAACTGTGTAAACAAAGTTACGAAGACTGTCGGATAACCATGCGCATACTTAAACAATTCTCTGAACAAATTAAACAATATCCTTGAAAAGTGTAAGCTGACGACTTTTTTATAACAATTTGACACACCTCTTAAGGTTCTTATTAATATTTTCATGCTCGGCCCCATATTTTTCTAAACTTAAGAGTGTTAGACCTACCCTGTTTGTACCCAAAGGGTCACGTAAACTCCTTATTGTGAGCAGTTTTGCCGTAATTTCATAAATGAAGGGTCTTTAAATTTTCATATTTATCGTCTATGTATGTGTATATTTGCACCCGCTGAAGACTTTTGTGTAAACAAACTGTGGACGAAGAATTAACCATGCCAGGCGGAAATTATGAACTCTGGTAAGATAAATGTTTATACCAATAATTGAAATGTAATAATGGTTTTGTGTTTGTTTCTTGGCAACACTGACATTCTTACTGCCCCGCGGGAAGTTTTTAACACCTTCACATATTTTTTTCAGAGCAGTAGGAAATTTGTGGGTTTTGGAGTGGCCTGCCTGCAAGCCAGCAGACAGCCTCCCCTACTCCGGCGGCCATTCCACCTCCCACTAACGGTACTTTTTAGCCACCCTCTCGGGTATATACGGTGGGCACCGGCCTTGCCAGATCACCAGTCTAGGGCTCAGGTCTTCTCCCCGAACAAGTCTAGGCACCTCCCTGTCCTTGAAAGGGTTGTTTCTTTCTGAAAATGGAGCCTAGGCTCGCCCACTTTCCTCACCCAGGGTTGCTTCTTGAGAATGGAGCCGAATGCTGATCCCACCTTTATCTGTGCCAAGACTTGCTTTAGGAGCTACTGAAATGCCCCCTAGCCACGTGGGTAGTAAAAGGAAATGTACTGTACCACGATAATTCAGCTGCCACGAGGCGCACACTTATTCTGCTGGAAGTGGAAGTTAGCTAATCTATGTAAATTTCAGAGGCTTTGAGTAAAATGACCACAATGTCATTCAGTGAACTGTAATCGGTGAATATAGTGCATTGTGACTTGTGACTGTAAGACAACAAACTTGTAAATGTATATTTCGTGACCAGCGAAAGATTGTAAATAATGAACTGTGATTTGTACCAAACTGAGTGTTAATTAATAAAAGAAACAGTATCACAAACAGACCCACTAAACCGAAACACAGCCGAAGCGATCTTTTTATATTTTTTTGTTATAAACATTTACATAGATTAACTGCTCGTTGCAATCCTGCCAAAGCATACACACACCTGAAACTTTTATTGTCTCCAACACTTCCCCTCAATAAAATTTTCATACTCATTTTTAACATGAAAAATATAATAAACTAGCACTGCTAAAAAACAAAGGGTGCTATTCAAGCCCTAAAGAACACCAAATTTTTGAAATGATGTAGCGTTTAAAGGCTTTGTAAGTCCGTCTGCAACTTGGTTCTGCGTGGCAACAAACTTCATATCAGTTACTTTGTCTTGTATTTTTTCTATAATGAAGTGGTAGCGGATATCCACATATTTTAGTCTTTTGCTACTTTCTGGGTTCTTCGACACTTTTATTGCGGCCTGGTTATCCTCGTATAGCACTACTGGCATCTCTGAACATAAAATCCCAAGGTCGTTCATCACTCACCTCAGCCAACATGCTTCCGTGGCTGCTGAGCTGAGTGCCATATACTCCCACTCAGTAGACGATAGCGCCACCGAATGTTGTTTTCTTAAACTCCACATCACAGTGCACCCCAGCACTTGGAATAAAGTTCCGGAAGTAGATTTTCTGTCGTCCTGGTTACCTCCCTAGTCAGCGTCCACATATACTTCCACTGTTGGAGCCGATGACAGACGTCTATAGACTAGAGACACATTTAAGTTTCCTTTGATATACTGCAACACTCGTTTGAGGGCTGTCCAGAGTATTTCACTAGTATTATTTTGATACCTGCTCAAGAAGCTCAGCGTTGTGCACAGATCATGTCTGGTTCCTACAGCTGCATACATCAAGCTTCCTATTAATTTACGACACTTCGTTTTAAGCTCCCTGTCTTCAGGCTGTTGTTCGCCTTTCGAAATCTTGAAGGATGGGTCCATAGGGGTTGCCACAGATATACAATCTTCCATCCCGTACTTGACCAGCACTGATTTCAAAAACTGTGTTTGGTTTAGCTTGAGTGTTCCTTCCATTCTGTCTTGTGAGATGTTAATTCCCAGGTAGTTCAATGCCTCTCCAAGGTCTTTCATTTTGAAGTTAATTTTAAGGTTCAATTTAACCTTTTGAATTTCTCTTTCATCACTTCCTACAATCAACAAGTCATCAACATACATCAGCACATACAGCTTAGACTTCATGGTATTTTTCATGAACAGACAACAGTCGTGTTTCTATTTTTCAAAACCATCTTGTTCCATCACTTGGTTAAATTTCTGGTTTCAGTACTTTGGAGACTTCTTCAAACCATACAGGGATTTGTTGAGTCTATACATTGTATCTCCATTATCCTCTACCCCTTCAGGGTTAAACATGTACACTTTTTCTTCCATATCCCCATACAGAAATGCACTCTGTACATCCATTTGGTATATAGGCAAGTTTAGGTGAGTAGCAACTGCTAGAAGTATCCGCACTGTTCCCAGTTCTGTTACAGGGGCATAGATTTCTCCCAATTCTGATTGGTTGTTTTGTTCAAAGCCTTTTGCCACCTGTCGAGCTTTATACTGTGATGGTTGTCCCTCCTTGCCGTACTTCACTTTAAAAACCCACTTGCTTCCGATGACGTGGCAATTTTCTGGGGCACTACTTCTGTCCAGGTTTTTCTTCTTCAATGGACCGTAACTCCGAGTCAATTACCTTCTTCCACATAATGCTGTCACTACAGTTCATTGCATCTTGGTAAGTGAACGTATCAGATGAAGCACAGAAATTTGTCTCGTAGATATTTAACTTCTGCGGTTTTCTTAAACTTAATCTGTTTCTCAGCTTGCATGACTTTGTGTCTTCACTTCCCCTGGTCTGTTCTTCTGTTATCCTTTCACAGCTTCCAGTCATCTCAATGGTATCATCGAGCATTACAGTTTCGTAGTGTTCCCCGTATCGGCTGGTGTCAACAGCCTCTCTGATATGCTCCAAACCTTTGATGTTTTTCCTGTCTTTACCTTGTCGTGATGAAGCTTGAGAGCTTTCATCTTCCAAATTCTCTTCACTGTTATGAAGATCCTTATTCGATTCACTGTCGTTTACTACCAAAAGGTTTTCTTTCACTTCAAATTGTGTGAATTTTGTACTTTGATCTGCTTCACTCTGGAATACAACATTTCTTGATACCTCTACTCTCCGCTTACTAGGCACATATACTCGAAAAGCCTTTGAATTCTCCTGGTACCCAACAAATATTCCTTTGAGACTTTTGGCATCCCATTTCTTTCATTTTTCCTTTGGTACATGGATGTATGCTGTCGGGCCGAATATTTGGAATTGTCTGATGTCTGCTTCTGTGTTGAACCACAGTGAATGAGTGTTCTTGCCAGTCACCAAGCTCTTACCAGTTCTGTTAATGACATATACTGCTGTGTTTACAGTTTCTGCCCAAAAACTCTTCTCCATATTCTTGCCCTTCAACATTGTTCTCCCTGCTTCGACAATCATTCTCATCTCACGTTCAACTTTGCCATTCTGTTCCGGGCAATAGGGTGCTGCCTTTTGGTGGCTTATTCCTAAGTTTTCTGTCAATTTTATCATCTCGCGACTTACTAGTTCTTGATCGTTTCCTGTCCTGTGTATCTTCACATTCTTTCCAGTAACATTTTTGGCTAGTTGCAAGAACGCGTTCATCTTTTCCACTGCCTCCGATTTGTACTTCAAGAAGTAAACATATCTGTACTTACTGAAGTCATCAACAATTAACAGAAAATATTTTGCATTTCCTAGTGACTGAGTCTCCATTGTTCCGCATATGTCCGCATGTACAATTTCACATATTTCTGTTGTTTTGGTTTGCCTTGATGAGAACGACTCCCTCTTGTGCTTACCTTCCACACATGGTCCACAGAATAATTCATTTGAGCTTGGAACTGTCATCTCATGTTCCCTCAGAATGGATTTCACATGTTCAACATTTTGATGTGCTAACCTTTCATGCCACACCTGCAGTGAACACTTTTCCTTAGTCCCAATTCCCACCGCAGCTAAATCTAATATTTCTCTAAATTGCATTCTATACAACTTTCCTTGCTGGAGTCCAACTGCTCTGACCTCATTTTCTTTAATGAATTTACACTTTTCCTCACTCCATTTGACTTCAAATCCCCTTCTTAGAACTGCTCCAACTGAGAACAAGTTAAACTTTAGATCGGGTACAAACAGAACGTCTCTTATTTCTGATTGTACCCACTGTTCACCTGTATATGCTTCAACTTTGACTGTTCCCGTACCTAAAGCTTTCAACTTGCATCCATTTCCTATTACAATTTCCTTTCCTTCTTCCAGACTTCTGAATTCCGAGAAAATATTTCTCTGTGAGCACATATGCTCCGAGGCTCCGCTGTCAGCATACCAGTTTTTACTATTTAGCCCTTCCCTTATCAGACCTGCACTTATGAAAGCATTCATATTATTTTTATGTCCACTACTTGTAGAGCCTTTGTTGTTTTTATTTCCCTCTTTTGCCGACCTTAACCTACAGTCTTTCAAGAAGTGACCTGGTTTCTTGCAATAGTAACATAATGCCCTGCGTTTCTCAGTTGCTTCATAATTTTTATTTCTCCAACTATCTGCCTTTACATGGCCAGGTTTGCCGCAAGTAAAGCATTTTTTATGGTCGGGTTCTGACCTCTTTGTGGTCACTAAGGCACTTTCTACGCTACAGTTTTCACCAATTCGTTCTTCCTCAATTAACAACTGTGAGGTTAGCTCGGAAAGTTTTTGTCCCTGAACTGGCACAGACTCCCATGCAGACACAAAATGTTTATATTTTGCAGGCAAGGACACTAGAACCTTCGTGAACAACATTTGTTCCGACAATTTTTCCCCATATTGCTTCAAATGGGCTTCTAACTCCTGTATCTTTGAAATAAAAAGTGCAATACCCTCATCTTCATATTTCAGACTAAAGAGTTTTTGTTGCAACTGGTGCAAACTCACCTCAGAATGCTGCTCATAAATAAACAGTAGTTTGTGCCACATCTCGTTTGATGACTCACATGTTAGTAGATGTGTGACGGGGCCTTCTTCCATGCGCGTGATTATTATCTCCTGTGCTTTGTTGTCCCGGCTAACCCACATCTTCAGTTGCTAACTCACTTTCTGAAACCCGATCGGTTTTGCATGGCTTCGCTTCTTTGCCAGACACGATGCCAAATAAATCTTTAGATTTAAGAATTACCGTCAATTGGAGTTTCCACACATTCCAGTTGTTTTGGTTGACTAATTTTGAAAAACGGGCGGAATTTTCCGATTCCATGATGTCACACACAGCAACTTTTAAATTCACAATTCGCTCGTTTCCGCGCACGTTAACGATTAGCCTTTTACTTCACACCTCCTTCTATTACTTATTCAGTAACTAGAATTATCGCTGGGACTTGGCCCATAACCTGTTAATAATAAAAGAAACAATATCACAAACAGTCCTACTAAACAGAAACACAGCCAAAGCCATCTTTTTTAATTTTTTGTTAGAAACATTTACATAGATTAACTGCTCATTGCAATCCTGCCAAAGCATACACACACCTGAAACTTTTATTGTCTCCATCACTGAGACCTAGTAATACGACATACTTAAAGAGGAGTTCTGTGGACAATTTTATTGTATTTTCAGTTTTTGAGCCATAACATTTATCCTATTTGTATTGTCAAAACTTTCTCTTTGAGATTTATAGGTTAACTGTCAAGAATTCTCTTGCAATGATTCTGCATGACGAATTAATGAAAAATTCAATTATAATTTATGTCAAGCAGTTGATCAAGTATATATCCTATGCTTTGTTGAAAAGAAAATTTTGATAATACAATTTCAATAAATGTTACAGCTCAAAAACTGAAATTTCAATAAAATTGCCTTAGCACTCCCACTTAACATTCACCTATTATTTATCAGTTGTGCCTAGTGTCTGATAACGAGATCCTCATAATTAACATTCATTACTCGGGATGGAAGAGATCTTATCGTAGAGTGAAAGGCTCATACTGCAGAAAGGCATAGGCCGGTTTCCCAAACAAGCAACATTTTACCATTTGGGGTAAATCTGCTGCCTCAGAAGGCATTGTGTAAGGAATCGTCGCTGCCTGAACTCTGGCGCAATTACAAGGGGATCGAGAATCAGCCTCCCAAACGTAACTGGGAGAATTTTAGCCGGATCCTCACGAAAGTTCATCAGCAAAACCTTCCCCTGACTACTCCAATTAAGTCTACCCTGAAACCCAATCCCACACTGTACTTACGGGTACAGCAGCTGAGTTACGAGGCAAGGCAGTAATCTCAATGCCTGTTGGAACATAAACGCAGTCTCTGGCGAGAGTTGCTTTTAGAGAGGTGAGTGGATTACAAGCCTAGCCCTTTATAAAGTGAGGATTTGCGCACACTATTTACAGTAGAGACTGCTACAGTGTTTTCTGCTCCAGGAAGCCACTCTCTCTGGGACACACAGCAACCTCTCCCCCTCAGGGAACTTACCTCGTGCTTGACTAAAGCATAGCATACCTACCTCCTTGAGGAAATATTTAGCCCATTTACCAAACAGAGTGCAACAAATTATTCAGTTGCATGTATTTTCTTCCTGACAAGCTCGGTTGATGGAAAGTGCAGATAACATATTTTTTAGTCTTGCCTTTACTCCGTTTCTTCAGCAAAGTGAAAAGAACCTGCTTGTAAAATGATAATGCAGTAATAGATAGAGTATCGTATACGCAATGGTAGTTTGTAGTCACTTTATTTTTGCGCAAGAAGTACATAATGCATACATGGGAGCATAAACTTTATTATTGCAGGGCCCATATGAAATGCCAGTGTGTTCAACAGCGACCGCTTTAACTTTAATTTCGACCCAGCGGCAGTGACAGACTCGCGAATGTAAGTTTCAGGCAAAGAACGTAACTGTGCGCTTGTCCTTGATCAAGGTGTTGGCAGCTGGCAGAGGGTGGGCTGAAGCTGTTGCTTGACAAGTTCGGGAGGGGGTGTAGTCAGAATGTAGACAAGGTGACTTCATGTATGGGATGCCTGCCTGTCTGAAAAGCTCATTTGCTGTTGTCCTGGTTCGCGTGCATGCTTGAGGCTACAACTAAGCCCTCTTAAATTCACACATTTGCACAAACCTCACACACAACTATGAATGTTTCTGTTTACAAAAGGCAGTGTTTCTACACATGCTTCGCTGTGAATAATATCCCGTTTGAGTTTACTCAGTTTATTTTGAAAACGCGTTGGAGCGAAAGCGAACTGTTTGAAAAAGAGACCTAACGTGTTATGTGTTGCACGCAAGCAGCATATGAAAAATATGCAATAAATTACTAGCTGTTATTATTTGGTTTGATGTGATCGTGCGATGCAGTGGCCGCCTACCTGCCATTCCATGAGAAGCTGTGGCGCACAAATGATTGTGAGACACTGCTGTGGCGAGCCAAGTTGCTCTGTCAGGTTTTCAGTCCGTTTTGATGATGGGATCAACATATGTTTTGCTATCATCGAAAAGAGCACATGACAAGCTTCTAAAAACAAACTATAATTTAACTACTATAGTTCCTGTTACATAGGTATAAACTAAATTTTAAGGAAATTTTAGGTTTTTTTTTTTTTTTTTTTTTTTTTTTTTTTTTTTTTTTTTTTTTTTTTTTTTTTTTTTTTTTTTTTTTTTTTTTTTTTTTTTTTTTTTTTTTTTTTTTTTGCGTCAAAATAAATTGGCCCAATTTGGTAATAGCGAGCACACGAGAACACGGCTATAGCGAGGACCAAACTCTGAACCTTAACACCTCTTCTCTTTCTTTATAACGGGACTTTACTGTACTAAATCTGCATTCACCACAGTTTAAATTGTTTCAATTCAATTAAAATTTGTTTCTTCAGGCTGCATAAAACAGTTTTTGTTGTTACACTTGCATTTAAAAAGAATACAGTTAACTTGGTAATAAAGTGTTAGCTCTGTCCTACGTTGATAAAATTCTTGAGCTTCTGGTGAAAGTGATGGTGGCAGTAGATACTAAACTACTTGTCTCACATTCAAGTGATGTGAATTAGTGTATCTGCTCTTTTTCAAATAGTGACTTGAATGTAAACACAGTTTACAAATATGGCCTTTCCCAGAAACTTGTGGTTGTTGCTGTAATTTCTTGGCTAGGCTAATATTTTTTTCTGTTAACAGTAGCAAATGTGGGCAGCAAGATTAAAGTTGCAATACATAATGTGCTAGAGCCAGATGAACCATGCATATGTCGAAATAATGAAGTGTTTTTTTTTTTTTTGTTTTTATTTTGGTAGCTGCGGATATGCCTGTCGTCATCACTGTTCTGAACAGCTATTCAGGCTGGGCTCTGTGTGCAGAAGGATTCATGCTTAATAACTCCCTAATGACTATAGTGGGTGCACTCATTGGCTCATCAGGTGCTATCCTCTCCTATATTATGTGTAAGGTCAGTATGAATAATTGCCTTTGAATATAATCTGAAACAAAACTTAAATAATTTCCAACTCAGGTGAGTAATTTTGTTTGAAACTGATACGTAGGTAAAAATTTAAGGAATGTTTTTTAGAGGTGTTCTGTATGGTTATTTTATTATAATAATATCTTAAGTTACACAAAATAAACTTGCAAACATAACTATAATTATGTAGATGATTCTCTCGGGAGTTCATAGACTACCTGACTGGCAGTGAATATGGTGAGTAGGCATCGTGCCTCCTTCTGGAATGCAGAGCAGTGAGTTCTTTCAGCAGGATGAGTGTCTTGGAATTACAGTGTGTTCCACGGTGTCAATTTATGGGTGTAGAGACCTTGGTCACTGCTCACAGAGTTTCGGTTGGCGCGTAGTGAACTGCACACTAGTACATGTGGTTGCATGGCAGCATGCGAATGTCAGCGTGTTGGTGAAACGGTGGGTGAGTCAGTAACCAGGGAGAAAGGAGTGGTGTCTGCTGGGCAGGTCTTTGATTGAGAAAGTGTAGGGTGGCGACAGGGCGGAAAAATCGGGAATAGTCAGGGAATTTTTGTGACCTAAAGAAGTCGGGTAATAGTCGGTTAAACTTCTCCGACCCAACCTCCTTCCCCCGAAAATTGAAAAATTAATCTTTAAAATAAGTTAAAATGAGACCTACATGACTGGAGTTGCGTGGACTAGCAAGCATCAAGTCACTTCTGTTGCCTTTTGTCGGATATCACGTACCATCTTCTCCGACAAGAAAGTCACAGATAGCCACCAATTAACCCAGCTGCATCACTTACGCCACTTTCGTCATTAGTCTTTTCCAGTTGTTTCCCTTATAATAGCAGCGTATTTATAAAAAAAATACATAATTATGTTATTTATGCAGCCCTTTTACAATTAATTTACATATTACCATAAACATAAATAATGTGTTTCGCCGATGATAAAAAATTACTTCAGTGCTAAGTATTTTTAGCTAGCAGTAACCAATTTGTTGAACGAGCACAGCGTGTATAAATTACAGTGTCCACTGCCGTGCATATTTATTTATTATTTTACCGTTGTCTTGCAAACTTTTATTTCAGTTTTCATTGCAAATTTTTTTAAAACATTTTTCATGTGAATTTCCAAAATTTTGTTGGAGGAGTAGGAGAGAGACTGACAACTAGACGGCTCTGCGATAATCTCTTACATGTTGATGGCGTGCAGGTGGCTAAACATACCAGGCACATGATCAATGTGTGCACTGGAAGATTTTAAAGTTTTTTTCTCCTGATTTTTTTCTTTTACTGCTGTGGCTTACCAATTGTTGATTACTGCGGTATGTTGTTGGGTAACAGATTTTGTAAAATTACCTTGAATTCTGACAAAACATGCTTGAGAATTAAATTTTTTTTCAGGGGGGTTAAAAAAAAAGGAAATCTGATTTAACAAAACATTGATTTAGAGTACACATTTTAGGATCCCGAAGCATTTTAAAAATAAGGCAAATGTTAAACTATGTAGTTCATTAAATTTGTAATACAGTGAACCCTCGATAACTCGGACTAAAAGGGCGGAGAAGCTGTCAGAGTTACGATTTGTCCGTGTTATCGAGGGGCGTCCAGGAAGGAGAGGTAAGCAGTCATTAATCACAAGAAACGTGAGGCAATCAGTACGCTATCATTTCTACAAGCAAAATAGGCGGCAATATGTACTGCTTTGTACGTATCAATTTACAGGAGGGGGTAGTGGGGAAATTATCACTGTAACGTAGACTCGTAGAGATCTATAAAAGAAATAATGTCAAACAACCTGGGCCGGCAGATTCTTTTTTATTTATTTTTTATGCTACTTCTGGCCGATCTTTTTTTTATCTGTGTTAGAAGATGGCACCAAGGCACCCTTCTACCACTACACATAAAAGTTCTCACCCCCTTCTCTTGTTTGGCTGGCAACAGACTGTGCGTGCGTGTGTGTGAGAGAGAGAGATAAGATAGGGTGGTAGAGCGCGAGCGGAAGTAGTCAAGGTCAAGCGGTACAGTCTCAACAGTAATACAAACACTGCACGTGACCACACGCAACTCATGAGATGTTTACGTTAAAAATTGTCAACATCGGCTTGTCACAGTGTCTGCAGACAGCTGCTTGTTTTCTACGAGAGTTTGTTTTTTTTTTTTTTTTTTCCAGGGCCTCTTTCTTAGAATACGAGGCCAGGAGCAATGTAAATCTCTGTCTACCTGTCCTCCTTTTTTTTTTTTTGGTTTAATTGAGGTCTACGGCCGTGGTTGAAGTGATAATGTGCACTTGTAGGCCTCCTTTCTTACTAGCTGCGTCGTCATAGATCAGTGACGTATTTACACACACTTTAAACTTAAAATAAATTTCACAGATACCTTCAACATTAACGAGAACTCAATAAAAGCCCATTCATTTTAATCATTTAACATTTTCAAAAGCGAGGCCCTCTAGAATGTGCGGCCCGGAGTAAATGCCCCTTTCTGCTCCCCTCCCCTTGTTTTATAATTTACTAGGCTCTGTTTTTTTTTTTTTTTTTCGATATTGCGCCGGCCTCTAGCGTAGTGGATTAGGCGCCAGTTTACGTTGTGAGAGGCCCTGGATTCAAATCCTTGCTCGGGCATGGATGTTGTGTTGTTCGTTCACCTCACTTCACCCTAATCAGCTTGTAAGACGTCGTTAAAGGGCCGTAAAACCTCTCACCACCTTGCTTACATTGCAATGTAAACCAATGGTTTTTAATTTTTTTATTAATGTCCGGAAAAAATAGTTTTGCAATCTTGAATTTATCGCACATACCACAACAAAATAAATTTCCCTTTAGGTGCCATTGTGACCTGTAGTTACCGTCCAGTTCACCAGCATCATACTGAAATGTTTATTTATGACGCATGTACGAGTTAGACTCGCGCAGTGAAGAGGGAGGAAGGATAAAGAAGGGAGGTCTGCCTGCTGAGTTGCATCTCTACTCGCGCGCCTCGCTAGCAAAATTTAACCACACGGACCTGGCCAGATATTTTACGGTGGGATTATTAAAGGCTACGTAGCGATGAGCAACTGCTTTTAAAGCTTAATACTGTTTTTAAATTAAGCAGACACAATTTTCGTATGATTTTGACCAAAAAATAATTTAATTAAAATTAATTTTGTTTTTTGAAATTTTGTCTGAATTATCCGAAGTCTGGGACATCGAGGTCCGAGTTATCGAGGTTTCACTGTATGTGCAACGTGCAATAAATTTGGAAAGAAAAAATTATTTATTTCAGAAGGTATAAAATGTTATGTGAAAAAAATATTCATGTGGTCAGTGAAAATTTTCAATTTGAGTTGGAAAAGTTAAGGAATTTTACTTTTAACAGTTAGTAGCCAACATGTTTATCACCAGTACTGATATCATGGTCCAGAAAATAGTCACCGGAACACTACTGGTGTTCTCTGTTCACTTTTGGCGATAGTTTCAACACACTATGCAAAAACACAGGATAAGGGAGTGGCAACAGGAAAAGGTTGCCTTAGTCAGAGAAAATCTCTCTTGCCTGCTATGCCTTTCTTCCATGCACGTGTAATTGAAATTGAGACAAGGCTGTACGTATTAAATGGGCTCAGGGTCAATAAGGCTCCATTACAAGCACTGCTACTCCCGCACATTCCGATATGCACCAGGTACATATCTAGTGGCCTCTCTGTACCAAGGGCACTCTCACCATTTCCACTAACTCACACAAAGAGCCACCCTACATACAGCCGCCTGCACCAATCAAACCAAAAGTGAAGGTGCTCATGCCAGGGCCGCTTCTAGAGACCTTCATGTCCTCTCTCACTTACTAGTCACTGCTACAACGTTAGTCCAACCAGCCAAGCTGGAACGACAGATGGTTCTGGTGTGCATGCTTGTTCACAAGCTATACAGAAGCCCACGCAAGATGCATCCTACTGTTTGTTCCCCTAAAGAGTAGGAGCCACAAAACTCCTGTACTGTCTTGGGGAGACTGGCAAATGGAAGGCACTTTTTCAGGTAGGCAGCCAGTTTCATGCCCTTCCGCTTTGTGTCAAGGTGAAAGAGCTGGGAAGATTAGGGGTAGTTGTCTGGGGCTGTGACGCTTTGTTGTCTGGCCGCCTTGTGGCACAACTTAGTATGTTTGTAGAGGGGCCTTACTTCACCACTTTCTTGGCCAGGACGAAGGCAACCCTTTTCCTGTTTTGCCTACGAGTCCTATGTTTGGGCATCGGATGTAAATTGTCAGGATAGCTCAGGAGGGGTTAAGTACAGTGTTTGGCCTATGGAGACTCTGGGACTACCTGTAACTTCCGAAAACATGCTAAACAAGAACTTAAATTTTGAGCCTAGGAAACTTCATCAACAAGTTCCCATAGTGCCAATGGAAGGGTTCTGATGCGAGGTGAAGAGGGGAAATCTCCAAACATTTTCTTCTGTGTAGATGTCATTGCAGCTGAGTGAATTGTGAGTAGGGTTATGCTATGCCCGAGAGCACAGTAGATTGTTTTGGTAGAGTTCGGCGCAACGGAGATGGCTCTTTCCTGGATGATGATTTGGTGCTTTCTCGGTGGTGAGGTATGTTGCCTGTATGGAAGCAGTTGCTGAATGCACGTGCAGCGAGTAGTGGTAAAGCTATCTGACAATGTTCTGGTTGGGGGCAGTTTAACACAGATTAACATGTATGTTAGTTGCAGGGTATAGCTGAATGGTCGACTGCCCATACATGTATATCTTGCACCTAATATACTCAGTGAGCCAGTGGGAATGGAGGAGGACAAGGAAAGTATGGCGCACATCCCCTCTCCAGGGCTGGGAGTTGCAAGGTGCACTTGTGCCAGGCGCGCTGTTACAAAGCGGGTTGTCCAGGTATAGGGGACGGCATACTGCAAAGCAGCCAGCATTCTGTGTGTGGCTTCGTGCCAGCTAAAGTAACGCTGGACAAAGGGAACAGTATGGTGAACTTGTGAAGAGGATAACTGGACAGTCGTAACACAGCACGTCAGCTTAGATTACACGCACATGCACATGTGTATGCATTGGCTATTTTGTAAATGTACCACTTGTTACCGTATAAATTTCTCTCTTTTTTTACGGTGTTCTTGAAAAAATTATTCTGAACAGATTTATTCAACAAGTCAGTGGTCCCTAAAGGTTGTTTGCAAAACTCTTGCTGTTCGTATTTGTGTTCGTGAGTAGTATATACCTACAGCTAGAACGGTGGTGCTTAATACAAACCCAGCAAGTAGACCTGTCCCCACTGCTTTTGCATTGCTGGTGATTGCTCGATGTGATAACAATGTGTGACTCTAGAGAGTTTATTAGAGAGAGAGAAAGAGAAAACATGAGGAGATATGGTTACTTTTCTACCAGAGTGATCGATACTCGAGCAATTCTTCACCCAGCGAGTAACTGCCAGGTGAGCTATCAAGGAAGAAATCCGGTGCTAGCGCAGGAGTCAATTTTATTATCTCTATACATAAAAATTAACACTGACTGACATATCAAACTGCAGCCCAAACCACTGAATCTAGAATAGTGAAATTTTTTATGTGGGTTCCCCTCAGGTCGTAGGCGAGCACTAAGAAGGGATTTTTCAAAATTCTACTTCTATGGGGGTGAAATGTGTTTCTGAAAAATATCTATAGAGCTAGAACCAGATGGCCTATCGCTATCATCGTGATTTTTACTGTAATAGGACGCATTAAAAAGCATATTGGTAATTCAATGATTTTTCCAAATTCAACATTTATGGGGGTGAAAAGTTCTTAAGTGTGTTTCCGATTAACTATCGATATCCATCAAATCCTTCGGGATAAAGAGTTGCCTATCCCTCCAAAATGTTACTTACGTAAATACCCTAAAAGTAGTTTTAGAGTTTTTGAAATTTGACCCCCAAGCAGTAAAAAGGGGCAAAATGTGTGTTTTATGCATCGTCTATATCTTTGAAACACAATTGGCTATCGTCAGGATTTTTACTTTAATTGGTACCTATACAGATGTCTATTACAGGACTCCAAGACGTTTCGAAATACGTGAAATATGTTTTCAATTGTCCCTCCATATCTATCGAACCAATTGAGATATTGAAGTGCTCTTTGCTTTAAATTTATGCTTTTGTAAATATTCCAAGTACCATTAAAATATATTTTCTGAATTCGGCCCTAAACCGGTTAAAAAGGGGGTAAATTGTGTTTTCGACTCACAATCTGTATATATTGATCCCATTGATTTCTATATAGCTACGTGATTTTTTTTTTTAAGATTGATGCTTTCTCAAATACCTAAAAAGTAATTTCTGGAATTTTCGAAATTTGCTACCTAAGGAAGTGAAAAGGGGTGAAAAGTGTTATCAATTAATTATGTATATGTCTTGAACACAGCGAGCTAATGTTATGTTTTTCACTTCCACTAGACACCAATAAAGTATTCTAAAACGAGATTCAAGGTTTTTTTATAAATTTACTAAGACCTTGAATGTGTTTTAGATAAATCCTCGATATCTATCGAACCCGTCGAGATATACAATTAATTTTTAATTCAGTATGTTGAATACAGAAATGATCGCAAAACGATTTTAAGATTTTTCGAAATTTGATTTATCAATACTGTGCAGGGGTGATGTGTTTTTTTAGTGAATGTTTGATTTTGGTTATACTGAACGGGTTAGTGATGTGATTTACAGTTAAATTGGATACTTATACAAATGTCTATTTCAAAATCCGACACCTAAAAGGGTGAGAAAGCAAAAAATTTGTTTTCCATTAACCCATGATATCTATCTAACCAGTAGCAATATTGGTATGTTGTTCATGTCAGAGTTATGCTTACGTATAAGTATTTAAAAGTATGTATATATGTGTGTGTGTAGTTTTTTTATGTATTTATTTATTTTACTCTATAAGATAACGTGATTATTAAGAATAAAACTAAGTTGATCAACATTCAAGGCAGACGATCCGAAAAGAAGGAACGAGCAGCGAGAAATAATCTATACAGGAGTTCACACTACAGAAACATATCGAGACATTTTGTTGTACAACCTCTATGAGCCCAGGACACAAATATTTTATTTTTTTTAATTAAATTTTATTTTCATGAATTATTTTGATGTTACGTGATGCAGTTTTTTGTTGCTCAAGTCTAAATTCCGGGAGGTTCTGGGCTCGAATTCCGTTAAAATCTGTGTGCGAACGTCCAATTCTGACACAAAAACTACAAGGCAGATCGAATTAGTGCAATTTACATGTAGTCGTTTAAAAGGGGTAAAATTGCAGTTCGCTTTCCACTTAAGTTCCTCTACAAGATCAGCTGACATGTCGTCGGTATATTACCAAAAGTGATTAAGTCATAAATGTTATTTTGTTTAAAAATACTATTAAATTGTAGATATTAACAAAAATGTGGTAAGTTACTATACTATGACGCAACAGTACGAAACGACGAAGAGACTTTAAACTTGGGCAATTGTTCGTGAACAACGTATACATATTCCTAGCATTTTGATCATTTTATCTAATTTTGACTTGGTCAATTTTGGCAGTTAACCGACGATATATCATCTCACTAATCTCAAGTTTGGGCACCAAATACGTTTCCGCGAAACCTTTACCTACTGAAACTTTGTAGTGGCAATAAAGTTCAAGTGAATATTTTGAAAATATTTAATTGAGGGCACCGTCACCAATGGTTGTGCACAGGGCTACTCCACAACGTCAAATTGGCAGGGCTATAAATAAGGCCCAGGCGAAGTTGCTGTTAATGGCAGGGATAAACTTAAGACTGCTTTCCGCGTGGACAGCTATAGCTACTTATCCTGCTGCATAATTAGTTCAACTAGCCGCTTGAACGTTCTAACACTTGATGACTGAAGTACCAATCGTGTGTACAGTACCAAGAGGTTTTTGAACTGAAGTAAATATTATCAGTTAAGAATAATACTCGCGAGCAAAGCCACGGGGGACTGCTATTGTGTGTGTGTGTGTGCGTGCGTGCGTGCGTGCGTACATGCGTGTGTGTGTGTGTACGTGTGCATGCGTGTGTGTGTGTATGTGTGTGTGTGTGTTTATTTATATATATATATAAAGTAAAGCAGAAGTCACGCCCCTTATGTTAGATGTTAAGAGGTTGGTACCTAGGTAGTTTCATGAAAGGATGCAAGCAAAATAATTCATTTTCACAGGTTGTATTCAAACATAGACAGGTTACATTCACTTGATGCAGAAATACGTTAATACATTGTTTGCATTCGTTTAAGAAGATCAGGTTTGGGTTTCAGCTCAATTTGGTGCAGACATGAGTTACAACACTAAGATACGAGATGCAATGGCAACGACATAAGTTACATGAAGGAGAATGCTGAGAAATATGACTAATTCGACAGGGCATATCGGGTCTAGATACAAACACTGGCTAAGGCACATGGAGACTATAGGTCATTCGGGATAAAGTGAGCATTAAAGATTTAACCTTTGAAAAGAATCACTAGCCATTAACAAGTTACTTTTCTGCTTGTATGGTTGGTAGCGATTCATTGCATGTAGTTCCATGAATTTTCCTATTTGAACACAACATTTGTGATACAATGTCTTATGAAACATACTGCTCTGTATTTAACATACTTTGAAATATTTATGACCTTATTGGCATTCCTACTGACTGTATAATTTCAAACAAACAGCGCCAGTATAAAGTGACGCTATCCGCTGGGAAGCTCGTCATCTTGCACACGGCTGCTTGCTCTGCGCTTCAGACAGTTCAAAATTCTACCGACAGGTGGCAGCAGAGTTAGTTAGGTTTTCGCCGCTTTGCTTGCTTGAAACCGAGACGTGAGAAAATACATTATTTATTGTTTCTGGGTCGTCGTTCATCGTTGTTTACAGCAGTAGAACTGAAAGAAACTTGAATTCTTGGATTGCATGTGTCATCTGTGTTTTAGGTAGTGGTTTTGAGTTACAAGTTTAATTTTACTTACTGTATTTACTCGCGTAATCGCCGCATATTTTTGACCAAATTTTAGCCCCAAAAAATGGGGTGCGGCCATTATGAGGGGTTTTCAAAAAAATTACCTTCTAAATTTTGTATGGTGTAGAATATAACAAATGTACATTTTATTTACTGGTCCATAGCGTGACCATATCTCCAAAAATAAAGAAAAAGATTTTGTCGGTGTATAGTACAGTAAACATGGAAAAAATAAGAGACTATAAAATCTTGTTAATCCATTAATGTGCGTCACTCAATTAAAGTCGTTCAAAATTATCCCGCATAAGACGTTTACATTTTACGGTCCCTTACATGTACACTATTATTTTCTATGAAGTAGTTTATAAACAAATCCGATTCATGCTTAAAACGTCACAACTCTCCAGATGCCGTTACGTTTATCAACAGAGCATCATCAACCTCATACTTCAACGAGACCAGGGTGGCTGCGATGTGGCAGGAGGGTTGAGGTATGCCTCTCAGCCCACAACCCATAGGTTAGAGGAGTGAGGGTTTAGGTGTGCCTGGTCGGCCCACAACCCTTTGGAGAGAGAGAAAAAGAAGTGGCAGGTTGACCTGACCCGAAGGCCGAGCCGCTGGGAACTGGCTACTGGGGCGAAACGCCCATCTTTTGTACCTGCCAAAAGGGTAGAAGTACCGTTAGCAAAATGCCCTCTTGGCCACTCGAGGCTGTCTGCTGCTGCCAGGTGTGCCACACGCACACATGGAAAATACCCACTCGCCACATGAAAATACTCATTTCACATAAACTAATACAAATCCCAACTTATGTAAATAACACTTGTGTTGCAGTCAAACACTACAATTATTACATACAAACATTTATATGAATATTTACACGCATTACAGATAATAACAAAAAAATACAATAAATATTTTCATTCGTATTTCTGGTGACTGTTCATTAGTGCACCTTACCGAGTCCTGTGCACGGAACTGGTAACACTGATGGAGCACTTGGTCGTGTTTGTAAATACACTAGTTTACAAGGTTAACAAAGCTTGCCGGCGGCAATTATACACTGAAAAATGCACTGGACGACATTATAACTTAAGTAAGTGACGTTTTAGAATTAAAGGCAGTGTTGTACACTCACATGCTAACATATTGGACTAATATCAAAATATACGGCAACATGGTGGTTGGCAATGTGCGGGCGAAAGTTAGTGCTTTTAGGTTAAAATACATCAGTGTTAAAAATCGGGGGCGAGCGTTGACGTAATTTACAACTAGACGCACTGAAGATGTATCAAAGTTCATAATTAAAGTTTTGTGGACCTGTTCACTTACAAGCAGGCAAGTTGACAAGCATGCTGCTAAGTACAAGGCATTTGGTTATGTGTATGTTGCTACATTATATCAAAGAGTGAATAAGTATGGTCTAAAGTGAAAGTTGCCTGGTTAAATTCACCACATTTTGGTACGTAGTCACTTAGTGAACAGGGCACCTAATGATTTTGAGCCTTTAGTATGGAAAAATAAAAATCTTGTGTACAGGTTGTACAAGCTTATATATTCTGTAATATTAACTATGATACACAGTTAAAGAAATGCTGCAAGTCTTAAAACAATCAGCCTTGTTTCTAACATAGTAATTTCCCAGTTATAAACAGCTACCCAGTAATGCTTTACCGGTTTTTTTTTCCTCAAGAGGAATTCTGAAAACAAATTTTGTTACTGAATGAAAGCAACAGATATTGTGTTTAGTTACCACTGGTTGTGTTTACCAAAATAAGTTTGTAGGAAACTATAAGCCTTCAGTGGTCAAAATGTCATTACTGTTACCATTACTGAAGCGTAGTTAAGAGGTTCTTAAAGAACATAAGGAAATTTTCTACTCGAAGTGGAGTCTACATGTAGTGAAATCATGTTATTGCACTATCACACTTACAGAGAGAGAATCAAAATCAAGGCTTTAGGTCGCAGGTCACTACTGGCAATTTTTTTTTTAATTCCACATATTTTTTTTTCCCTTCAGTGTGTTTTATTTATTTTTACTGGCTTTTTGCTGTGTTTTGATTTGTGCCACAAAAATTTATATTGTTTTAACTGGAGATTTTAAGTTTTGATTTCTACCCCTTTTAATATATACATATAAATATGAATTAAAATATGCTTAATTGAATGATGTGCTCATTTATATTGTTATGTTTAAAGGCAATAAAAGAGTTCAATAATTTTAGTGATTTAATGGTACTACGTATTTGTCAAGTGTCGTGTTAGTTTGCATTTTTTTTTTCTCCTAGGCAATGAACCGGTCCCTAGTGAATGTCATCATGGGTGGTTTTGGTACTTCATCAACAGGCACTGGGAAAGCAAAGGAGATAAAAGGAGAACATACTGAAGTGAATGTTGATAGCTGTGTAGACATGATTATGGATGCAAAGAACATAATTATCACACCAGGTATGCATCTTTTTATGTATCCTGATCAGTATTCTTATTTTCATCATGTGCCACATGTCAAGTTTTCTTCTTGAATTTATATTATTGGTTTGATAAACTAGTAATTTTTCTGCTGTAGAGTTTTCTAGTTTGACAATTAGTTTACTTGGTATTTCAAGGCTAGCAGTTATATTTAAAAAAGAAAATTCACATTGGTATTCACATTCCTTCTGTTCATGCAAGCTAGCATACAGGTATCCAATAAAGTTTTTTTTTTATCTTGTGTGTGGAATGTAATGTTGTTAAATTCTTACTGCAAGACTGTGTGTTCTGGCAGCACTGTATGAATGCTCCTTATTTGACTGATGTGTTGTTTAACATAATAAAAATGCAGCAACTGTGGTTCTAGCGCAACCTTGTACACTGTAGATTAAGGTCACTGTGTATCTCAGGATCCTGTTACCTGCAGAAATAGGTAAGTAAATGTTAAATTACATTAGCTGTAGCTTAATATCTGTTGAACCTACTTATTGCTCATCTCGGTGCAACCGATATCACTATAGAATTTTCTAGGCAATCTGAATTTAATACCCTGAAAACTTTGAGCAAATAACTACTGTAAAAAAACTCCCGGAAACAGCTACAGTACTCCTTTTTTTCTATGGAGTTTTTATTTGCGCAGCAATATTTTTCTCATCTCGAAACAGTAAATGCTAACACATGTAGACGGAGATGCACAAGTACTTACAGAATCGTACTTGCAGGTAGGTGAGCACAAAATACAGATGGCCAAGGACAACACATTTTTCGCATTGTCACTATGTTTTGCTGGCCACTCCAGCTTTCTTGTTCTGTGATTGATTACACACAGTGTGGTGTAATCATTCTCCGACTGGGGAAGATGGCCTGGCCAGCAAAACGTCGCGACTGTGCAACATTGCTAACAATGTCTCGTCCATTTGTGTTTTGTTTTCTCCTACCTGCAAGTACGATTCTGTAAATACATGTGCACCTCTGTCTACATGTTTTAGTAATTAGTAGCCTCACTGTAGTTTCCCACCTTCTCTTCGTTCGCAAAACAATAAATGATTTTTGTCTAAGTGATGTAGTGATAGTGACTTAGCCCCATTGAATTTACACATACATACATACATAATTTAACATGTAAATCCCTTACCAGGGTTTTGAGGTAGGCAGCGACTTTCAGGTTTATTGGTTCAGGTACCTTTCTTGCAGTGAAGGTAAAAACTTTAAAACTATTTGAGAGTTTGCTAATATCTTTTCCTTATAATCCATTCAGTAATATTGGTGTGTAATTGGTTGTAAATTTTTTATTACTTTTAAGTTGTGTGTGCTCTGAAAATGTATTATTACATAGTAAATACATATCTTATATTTTGTTTGTTTCAGGGTATGGTTTGTGTGTGGCAAAGGCACAGTATCCAATTGCTGAAATGGTAGCTTTACTTAAAAAGAAAGGAAAAAAGGTTAGATTTGCTGTTCATCCTGTGGCAGGTAAGGACTCCTACTATACAGAGAAAAAAAACTTTCATTGCAAGTTTAAACTTCTCTAGATACTTCTTAAAGAACAGTAAAATCAGGAAAATGTAAAAAGAGGAAAATTTATGCTATGTGAGACCTGCATAAGACCAGAGAAAATTGGTGTAGTATGTATTAGGAAAAGTGTGATCTCTGGGAGTATAAAAATAATTTATTTTATTGTATATACCTCCAGGTTTGCATTGATAGACAGTATGGCTCCCCTTCCTCTTACTCTGGACCCTGCACACTCAAGATCAGGGCTGCAGTGCTAAATGTCACTGTAGGGTGGGGTTCCCCAGATAACTTCTTATGTTATGCTGCCACAATGAGGTGCTCCAGGTTGAAGATATTGTCTGCAGTATAAGGGTGTCCAGTAACCGGGAAATGTGGGAAAAGCGGAAAATGTACAGGATTTTAACTACGGTGGGAAATGTACGGGAATGGTACATAATTCATAAACATTCTGGGAATTTTCCGCAGATGTGTTATCTTCTATGTTTCCTAGAAAAATAAGCGTTCTGCGTTGACCCGTGTCCTAGTCATAGCTTATCTGGCAGTGGAACCGCCTACATCCAGACCAAATAAGAGTCTGTGCATGCGCCAATACTTGGCGTGACACAGACTCAAGGAATTGCAGCGGCAGTGTGCACATATTAGGCACTTTCAAAAGTTAACGAGGGTAGGATAGATCAGCCAGAATTCCAGTTCAAGTTGTTTGAAACGTAACCCGAGTGAAATTTATACGTTTTTAATGTCCACCTGACAGCCTCTCGAGCTGGGTAAGCAGCTGTTAGCAGACGAAAGTCTCCATTTGGCATGAATAAAATGTAATCAGTAGACAACACAAAACCACAACAGGCTATTTTGATAACTCATCCGCTGAAGTAGGGTGGTTTATCTCATTCACAAGACCATTTTTTGTTGGATCACTAAAAAAACTCAAATGCCTGAATGCTTTTCAGCAGAATAAGTTGATCAAGAGGCTGTCAGTTGAAATTTCGAACACAGGTAAATGTCACTCTGGTTAAATTATGACCACCTTAAGGGCACCTGTGATTGGCCGACACTTAATTCATGGATGGACGAGGTCTTGCAGAAGCTGCTAATACATAGCAGGACTGCTGCACTCTGGTGCACGTACATGAAAGCTGATAATCAGGAGAAAAATTATTATTTTTTTTTATGTGTCGCTTATTTACCAAAGGATAGCTACATTTTATCAAATTGTTCATACAATTGGCTCCATAGGTTTACTTTTTGGACTGAAGAAAATTTCGCTCGGATAAGTTGCTTAATGACGCTAACCTCATAACTTTACAATGTAGCGAGGCATTCTCGCAAGTAAAATTTTCCAACTATTATATTATAATGCATTTGATATAAAAGGGCTGTAATGAGAAATATTTAATTTTTTATCCTAGAGAAAGTTAGAAAATTCAACATGTCGATGATGGCTTTTTCCCCCCCCCTATAATTTTTTCTTTCTCATTATAAATGCAACTACAGTACACCAATATTCCTATTTAATTCTTTTCCAGAGCGAACAAGTTTGTGAAACAAGATAATCAGACATTGAAGGAATAGGCTGGAAGTTGGCTCCAGTCTAATTTCATTCCTCCATATTGTTTTATATTTTCCAATCATCAGTTTAAATTTGGCTTGTTGGGGTGAATTTTTGGATGGTGAACTCTGCCTGGGTTTTACTGTATTATCAATGACTGCACCTCTGACTGTATGCTCGGGAATCATGATGGGTCATTATAACTAGGTTTTACTCTACTGGGGTTTAGGTTGGTGCTGTAATTATGATACTCTATTTTGGCTGGTAGGAACTTTTTATATACATACTAAGAAAATATACATTGAAGTGTCACCTATTCGTCGTGTAAACTTCGCTGATGACCTGTATGATGGGAAACTAAAAGACAATATTTGGAGCCAAGTTTCAAACTGCTTACCACTGAATAGTGGCACGGTCTGCACTCTGTCAGAATCATATGAGAGTACTGCCGTTACCTTACCGGGTCACAAGTGGAGTCTATGGGTTGGGAGGCCCACAAATGGAGTTCATCGCAGAGAGACGGCTTTCGAGCCAACCTGGAGGTGTCTCTGCTGACAGTCCAGTGAATGACGACCTCAATGACCCTGCCCTCTTGTTATGCACATCCAGCTTGCTCTCAATTCTTCCAAAGTTATTTCACAGCACTGCTCTGTGCCTACAGTTCCACCTACCGGCTGAGTACTGCATTGGTATTCATAACAGTGTGTACTTAGAATTACATTCTTCTCTTTCTTACTGTTTGTTTGCTCAACAGCTGGTGGTCGTACAATGGAGTTACAATCATACAAGTGGTCAAAAACTATTTTATATGCTTTCAGTGTTCAGTAAATCCTTTTTTTTTTTTTTTTTTTTTTTTACACCCCCTGATTTTACGCTTTCCCACATTTTCACCTACTTCTTGTGGTTCCATTTGCTGCATTTATATTAAAAATTTTCCCCTTTTTTAATTTTTCCTGCATTTTACAACAATTTTTCCATGTCCCTTAAGAGTGTAAAGATAATGTGTAATTATCTAAAAAGTGTGCATGATATTTTTTTAGCTATTGTAATTACAAGAATTTTAAGTTTTTATATTTTGCAATAAAAATTTTACAATTTTGCGTTGTATGTATATCTTACAGTGAACTGTAAAGTCACTAGTGCATTACATATAAAGAAGTTTAGTTGAAATTCATAAAGAACAATGCTTGTAGTTATGTTTCAAATTTTATAAAAAAAAATTCAAAGAAATAATAGCTTAACATTAAACATAGAGTGAAAACAAACAAATTGTCTGATTCAAGAGATATGTATAGGTGTTGTCAGTAAGTAGCCCCTTTGCTCTGTAAGAGTGTACTGTTCATACAGTAAATAAGAATCACATTATTTGACAGATCATAAAAAAGTAGGACAATGTAAACAAAAATATTATGTATCCTTGCACCACCATGTGCTTTCCAGCTGACAACCAAAACATGTCAACAATTAAGGTATATGATGATTACAATAACATCCTAAGTGTGTTGTGATTTTCTTGAAATTATTTGTTTTGATCTCAGACAAATAATTTATTTTTAATACTAGCTGCACATTAATCTTACTAGGGTTATGTGGGCAATGTTAATGGAACTATTTCATATTACAGCAATAGATAGCCTACTCTACTGATATTAAGTTAATACAATTATTTTTAATTTAACTTTTGTTGTATATTTTCCTAGGTATGATAAAAATTGTAACATTTAATGGCATTCAAAAATAAATAAACATGTATGGACAACTTATGTTTTCTACTTGACATCTAAAAAGAATTAATAATAGTAGTTTATTTGGTTATAACAAACTGAAGTTGCAAGAGCTTATGACAGTGCAAGCAAACATATTTAAACTAAAATAATAAATAAAATAATTCATGCAAACATTATTACAATAATTTTTCGTGTTGCCTTCAGTTTGGTTCTGCACTATCAGATCATAAAGCTGTATAGGCCTAGTTTAAGTTTCTAGTTGTAGACTATTAAACAATCTTACCTTTTGTGGTAGGGCTTACCTTCGAAATATCAGTATTATTATAGTCATGTGACTATTTATTGTAAACTATGTAGCAAAAATTTGTGCTCTCACAACCTAAACTGAAATAATATATCAATAAAAAGCGTAAGTAATAAACAAACATGGGTAGGCCAAATTGCCCAGATAAGCTTTATAACATTTTTGTTGATTAACGCATATCATTAAACAAGTACACTTTAATGACCGGGAAATATATAGACGTAAGTCTTCTGGCCATTTATTTTCGTAATATGTAGGCCTAAATTTTCGCAGCTGACAAGCACAAAATCTGCTGTGGAATTTATACTAACCACTTACTTGCTTTAAAAAAAAACACCGACTTTTTCTTACGAAAAGAACTAGTTGAGTCGGCGCCTTGAAAAAGCATGTTTACATATAAGACGTACAATAAGAACCGTAGGTGTTTGCTCACAAATTCTGTTAAAATAAAAGTTAAGTAAAATTTTTAAAATTTTATGTAGCACTTTTTTCTGGATGGATTACCTACTTCTTAGGTCTGTTCTACAATGGCAAGAACGGAGCCACGTAACACGCAAGCGGGCTGTGTAAAACTTTGCTTTTCTCCAATTGGCTGCACATAGTTATGGACATGAAGAGTTGGCAGCTGATGAACTTCTTACGTTCTTCTGTGCGCTTATCCGTTCACGCATATGTTGTTTTTGAGATTCGATTCGGAAGGTTTTACTCTGTCCGCCTCCGTTTTACGTATTCCGTCTGTGCCATTGTAGACCGAGCCTTATTTAGCGACTGTTTTGTAGACATGCCAGCTGAAGTTCCCGTCTTCCAAATCACATATTAATATCCCGTTGTCGTTGGCGGTTACTAGCCGTTTATTTTAAATGCGGCATTGCAATATATTACAATTACATACAGGCACAAAATATCAAAATAAAACCGTACAATAATCTCAAACGTACAAGAACATACGAGAAGCTCAGCCTCAAACACTTGCAACAGAAATGCCACACTTTGTTTTGGTTGCCAGACGTCATATTATCCCATTGGCGATTACAAGCCGTTTATTTTTAACGCTGCATTGCAATATATTACAATTACATACAAGCACAAAATAAGAAAATAAAACCATACAATAATCTCAAACATACACGAACATACGAGAAGCTCAGCCTCAAACACTCGCAACAGAAATGCCACTCTTTGTTTTGGTTGCTGGACGTCATATTATCCCATTGGCGATTACAGGCTGGGTTTTATAATCCCCACACTACAATATATTAAATATGTGCACAGAATAGTAAAGAAATACTTTATGAGAATCTCAAACACACGCAAATGTGGTAACTTTTCGCACTTGCAAATGGCCGTGCTTTGATTTGGTTTCATGTCAACTGAAAACGGTGCAGTTGTTTGTAAAATTAGTTTTAAAATTGCGCAATTTGAATAGAATAAAATAGTTAACTGACAAATGCTGGATACGAAGCCGTGTTATTATACAGTCAAACCTCTTCAATACAGATGTGAAGGAACCAAAATATTAACTGTTTGTAATAATGAGGTTTGTATTAACAGGTGTTCCCTAAAACCTTAAAAAGTTTCCAAAAATTTTTGTCACTCTGTTTAGCCCCACAAATAAAATAGTCTTATCACCACGACAACTTCCTTTTACTTCATAACTTGATATTGCATATTTTAACGCATAAATAAAATTTTTAATAAATGTTAAAGTAATTATTTTATTTCTTGTCCCATTCCAAGGGGAATAAAAATCACTTTGTATTAATGAGAACTTAGTATTAACAGGGTTTGTATTAACGAGGTTCCACTGTAGTACGTTTCCTCCAAAATGTTTACTTATTTTTCATGTATAATACACACTACTTTCAACGTTGGCGATGGAAGTTAACTTGACCAGGACTGCCACTACTACATCAGGTCATATTGTTACGTCCTGTTGTTTTAAATGGTTGCCACGTGTCTGACACGTGTTAAAAATATTGGTAGCATGTGCATTGAAAACACTGAATTCTTACATGGGATAGACAGTAACAAAAATGGCCCCAACCATATACCAAACTATCAAATAAACTGAAACTGTATGTGAAAGTAACCTCAATATATATTTAACAGAGCTAACACACTTCTGTTGTGCAAATAACACATGAAAGAAACAAATATCCAAAACCTTCATTTAATGCAATAATGTTCTTGATCAGATCAATACAATGTTCCTTTAACCTGTGGCGGCACATGCTGTAGTGGTTAAACTTCATCTGATTTCCATACAGTCCGTGATCCTGTAGACAGAGAAATAAGAAATGTTCAACACGCACGAAGATAACGTAAAAACAATACCGTATTGTCTAGGCATGATATACAGTTTAATTGAACCAGGCCATCAGTGCCCAGTACTCTGGTAATGTAACCTAGTACACGTATTGCAGACCTGACCAAATTCACGTGTAATCAGCATTACGAGAAATTAAACAATATATGTTCAATCTTGTGCACCTCTTCCTGTCAATCCATAACCGTAGTCATGTTCAGTACGCTTTGACATGATTCTGACGTAAATATTGTTGCAAACTCTGTTGATTGTGTCTGAAATTCATGATGTAATGCCAGCAAAACACCACTATTAACTATCAATTTACTTTCAAGATGAATCTGACTAACTTGCTTCTTAAGTCATATAATACATAATGACAACATATCAAGCACACAAGACCTACTTGTACTATATGGTAGTTTTAACAAGAATACCTGCTTAGCCAGCAGCAGTTTACCAGGACAACTTCATCCACCACCAGAAAGTAGCACCAACACTAAACAAATTCTGTAAAAATCAAGCAGACAATGCAAAAGAAAAACATGTAATTCGAAGAAAAGTAAGAGGCATGTCTCGACAGACAGAAGGCCACAATATAAATGTTAGGTAACAGTCTCTGTGGAGTTTCTTTGACTTCAAAAAAACACTTGAGCCGGCATATACCATTGTGACTACTTAATTTTTTTTAAATTTGTGTTGCTGAACACTTATGGTTAAAGTATTAATAATTGTGTTTTAAAAGTGTGAAAAAATTATTACCCAATTATTTTCATATTTTTGTCTCGTTAAGCCACAAAATCATTGTTGTGTTGTCACTGAAAGTCCCATAGTAAAAGTGGTTCTGCTGGAGCCTTGCAGGTAAGTGATTGGGTTCACCAGAAAGATAAAAATGGGTACAAAATTTCTTTTTGGGCAGATAAACATAGTGGTTATGAACTGTTTTGTAAACTTTGTACATCTGTTGGTAACGTATCTAACAAACGATTACATGCTGTTTTACAACATTCTGAAAGCGCAAAACATAAAAGAATGATGTAGTGATGTTCTTGGAGGTTCAGTGCTTAATTTGATGTGACAGTATTGCACATGATGTGCACTTCAAGGTCAACTTTATCTCCCCATCACTTCAGAGCTCTAACATGGAGGTAGGCAGTGTCCTTAACAGCCTGACTAGCTGCAAAGCGTTGTAACTTCAGCAGTTCTGCCATAGTGCAGTAAAGAAGATGAAAAGTTGTCAGTTTCAGAATCTCTTTTACTATGGCGAAAAATGTTAAGCTGTATAAATTTTTACTGAAAGGTAGGCACAGAAAGGTACACATCGCCTCCTATTGGGCCAGAGAAAAAAAAAAAAAAAACAAACTCTAAGTGAGGCGGTTTTCCATTTTTATCTGCTTAGTTGCTTGAAAGGTCAGCATGTTGTCTCTACCGGGGAACAGTAGCATAGCAGCTCTCCCACTACTCTTACTGTGGTGTGTAAAGCTTTGCTACCACACATCGTTCACAAGAAGCTCAGTATTGCAGGGATTCATGTAACATTGGAAATTATGTGAATTTTCACAACGCTGCAACGAGGCGAGACGTGATAAACTTGACAAAATTCTGGAAAAATTTGAGGTTTATTTGGGCGTGATAAAGATGCACCAACTTGAATTGATTGTGGGGGCACCATTTGAGTGAGTCGAACTAAATGAAAAACTTCACATTTTAAACTGGATAAGACAAAAGTGTAAATACCTTGAAAGTTTCATATTTTAGCTAGGTCTTTAATTCCAAGCTCAAAACACACATAAAAGAGTAAGATTAGTGTTGGGTCTATTCCTAAAATATACAGATTCCATCATCAATTCTTAAAATTGGGATTTAATTTTTTGATTCTGATTCTGTGGTAATGTTAAAATTTAAATAAAACTCAATTTATCTTTGTATCCTCCATAGTCACTTTGAAACAAATTACATCTCAGCAAATCAGTAATTTAAAATTATTAACCTCACAACACATGTGCCAACAAAACTCACCTTATGTTATAGGAAATACAAAATCCAGAAGAAGGAATGCCTGTACCAACTTATCAAGTAAGTTCACTTTAATTAAATGGAAACTACAATATGGCAGCAGTTGTTTAAAAGTAGTTTCAAGGCATCGAATGATAAATCCAACATGACAGCAGTTGTTTAACATGCCTAACTCGTGTTGGGGAATAAAATGTATGTAACTTAGCCAATATGTAGTAGCTTTGGAACTGTACTAGTATTTATCACTTTCTATCAACAGCACAATGTGACACATCGGCCACCTTTGTTGCCAACCCGACGGATGGTAACGTCCCTGTTCCGGGTTAGCGGTTCTCCTCTATCTTGTGACAGGCACAGTTGTTGCTGGCCAAACTACAAATGAACTACTGCTTCCTTTTAGGTAGGCAGTTATGGTGGGTCATTTTCCTTGGGATACGACTGCAGTAGCTACTTAACCAAGCTGTCTTCTGAATCATGCTGCAAGGGAAAGTTAAATAGATAGGCTTAAATTATCTTGCTGTAGGATACATTTTCTGTTCTTTCCATACTATTTATTTAGACCGGTGAGTCTGTGTGTGTTCACAATTCAGGTTTACAATTCACTTTCAATAGACAAAAAACTTTAGACCTGTTTGCCCTTGAATATAGCTGCAGTCATACCATCATACAGTCGACCAATGTGATAAGTAAATACTGTATACATGTAAATAGATATTATAATGAAACCCTCTTACTACGCCATCGCGTCCTCTGTCTCCCTTGCCAGCGTTTATTGCAACCTCTCGCCCCCACCATTGCAGGCAGACTAATATCTTCGGGATGAACACGTCACATTATGTACTAGTTTAGGCGGACTATTACATTAGGATCCAAGTCAACTTGAAATTTGTATTAAAAAGGTATCAGATGTTGAAAGTGAAGTTTTCCATAACTATCATCAGCATTTTTTATATTAGAAAAAACAGACAAAACACAATATGTTAATTAGGGACATATTTCATCATCCCTACGGACAAATAGTTTCACGGCGCTCATGTTTGGACATATGAATTACGAGCACATACTGTATTAAAAAGTACCTCGATATTATTGCTGACACCACAGAATATATTGTTAATAAGTTTCTATTAAATTTCATCCATTTTTAGGGAATATATTGTGTTTCATTATTTTTTTTACAATTCCTTTATTTTAATTTGATGTTTGCATTAAATAAGTGTGCCCAAATTAAAGTTCAACTGTACTTTTTAAAAAAACGTATTGAGTAGTGGTCTTCGTCTCAATGTCAACTTTCTCAACAAACTCTCTCAGCTGCAAAAAATTTAACATCTTGTCACTTTCACCATGTTGCAACAGCATTTGATGCATGGGCATTGCCCAACTTTGAGGATGGGGCTGTCCGTAAGTTCCTTAATGTACTCTACCCTCCACCTCCTCTCTTCATTATTTTTAAACTCCTGCTGCCTCTATACGACACAGATGTCGTTCAGGGTACCTCAAACTGAAATGTCATTATCTGCTCTCAAAAACTCTTCAAATATGCAGCCTGGGACAGATTGATGTCATGTTTCTTCATCACATGATCAAGTACTGTAACTGTCATAGGAGCAAGAAGAGGGGCTGTCGAGGGGCCTAGTTGCGGTTCCTGTCAGAGAGTCTTGGCTTGGGCTCTCTGTCTACTGTCTGTGGGTCGTCCAAGTCTGTGTAGTTTTCCGTGGGGAGAGGCTGATGGACGGCAGCCTCTTCATTGATTGGTGTAACAAAGTGGGTGTGTCGGAAGCAGTTGGTATGCTTTAAACATGCCTCGCTTCTTTATTTCACTGTCGAGATGCATCCCTCAAAACTTTAGTTTTACTGTTTGTATTATTCCTCAGTCCAGTGGCTGAAGCACACTGGTGGTATTTATTTATATCCAGAAACTCTCAACTCAATGCTCCTTAGGTTGTTGAGAGGCTGGAAGGTTGTCAACAAAGATGAAAAATTTTCTATTGGCAGCACCTGTCTTCACGTTGAAGCAATGAAGCCACCTTCTAAACATTGTCTTCATCCAAGCTTTTTTGTTGAAGTTATAATTGCATGGAATTACGTTGACTTGAAACCCCGGGATTTCTTGGATGTCCTGAGCACAAGTGGCTGTATCTCGTAGCACAGAAGAATGGTGAGACGTTCCCGTCTCCTCTTCATAACCATGCTCGCATCTCCTTTAACTGTATGAGTGAGGTCTGGCATCATATTAAAACATCTGCAGCTCATCTGCATTGTAGACATCTTGAGGCTGATATGAACAAAGGATGTTTTGGAGATTTTTGGTTGACTGAAGCACTTTTCCTGACGATCTTGTGGCATGCTATTCCATGAGCCCTTTAAAACAATGCTGCAGTCTATATGAGCACTGAAGTTCACTATGCGAATTCATGGCAAGCTCATCTGCCTTTTTGCTACATCAGTCACTTCAGGCAATTTTTTGGTTCTGCCAAGCCACTCCAGCACCGCTTCTTCCAGAGTCACGTGCTTCGTGTACCTCAATCCTTCCCCCTTTTCACTTGTGCATTTGCGGCCTTACAGTTGCACTGCAGTCACAATTTTTTTTCTTCATTTTTAAGGTTGTGATGAGAGTCTACTTTATGTACCATACTGCTGTACAATGTTTGACTTCAGCATTTTATTTTTCGTCCACTTCCTAAATAATCCTGTATTTTTGTGACATATTGGTTCACTTTCCACCCATTTCAGTAAAATTGAAACATGAGAATATATTAAAAATGAAAAATTCTATGGATCCATCATTCATCCACAGAATGAGGTTTAAATTTTTACTGAATTATTAACAATAAAGTTTGGGACATCAAATATGTAAGCAAATCTGAGTCCCATAAAAAATAGGTCATCATAATAGAAGCAAACAGAGAGCATAGCGAATCAAAGAGGAAGCGAGTCATCAGTGGCACACGAACAAAGCATGATGGGGAGCATGCATGGAAACAGGTGTACTGTCTGTTTCAAACGTCTGCTCGTAGCATTGTGGTGAGGTAAGCCACTTCCAGGGGGGGGGGGGGAAGAGGCGGTTGAGAGGAAGTAGAGGAGGTGGACCTCCCTTCTTCCTACGCTTTGTGCTGTTCCAAATACATTAGTTACTGTTTCTTCGTAGGTGGTTTACTGACAATTGAGTGCTGCACGCAACCGAAAAAATTGAACAAAGTATTATTACACAGCAAGGATGGTGATGTAATGAAAAGTGGCTCGGAATAAAGTGCTCACTTTTGAAACCGTGGTTGCGTGTTTCCTTTCAGAAAATGTCTGTTTTCCTGTCTTTTTTTAAAATGAACAAAGCTCACTATTTTTTTTTAGTACGTAGCATTCATAGTACATATACTGATTATACCGTACTCATGTAAATGTCTGAGGTGACATTATATATAAAACTATTCAAGGCAATATGGTATTCAAAATTGCTCACTTTATCATCTATTGAAAGATGTCGAAGGCAAAGTAGATAAAATACTGGAAAACATTAAAGAACACCAGGAAAATGATGGGAAGTATATGATAGTTTTAATACTTTGATTTAACATTGACAAATGAGAAGCAGCTGGAAATCTAATTCTGTCAATTCATACGCCAAAAAATTTGTAAATTTTACAATCAAGTACTTATTAAAGCATAGTAAAATTTGAAATGATTGGTCTCTGTACCCTTAGGTATTTATCATGTTGCAAGGTTTGTAGTCAAATTTAATTGAGGTGTTTTTTTTTTTTTTTTATATATATAAGGAAAGTCTTCTTATAAGCCAGGTAAATAACATTCTGTATTATGTATATACTTTAAATCAAGCGCGTGTGTGCGCAACACTATGTGTTACAGAAAATTAACCAAGACATGCACTGAAAGCAAAAGTGTAAACTATACGTACAAGAATTTGGTAGTTTTAAATTTTTCTATGAATAATTAATGGAAAACTGATATATTAGGTATAGTTTTAAACAATTCTTACCAAGAATTAAAAAATGTGTACTTGTATTTTATTAAATCTGACAAATGTATTGATGATATGGTATGTTTACCAGAAGGTTGGTGTTAAATTACACTTAAAAAATAAAAGAAAAAATACACTAACACGAAGCAAAATTACGTGATTTTTAGTGCAGTTATGCCTTAATTTAATATGTGTAAATTTATACATTTGAACAACCATTGTCGCAAATAATTTAACTATAATGTTTGTTGATTGGCCTGCATAGTTAAAAGCAACACACATAGTGTGAAATGTTACAACTTCTAACGTACTCAGTGGAAGCTCAAAAGTTGTAATAGGCTCAAAATTATTGTAGAAATGTATTTGAAGATTTTTTTTGTGGGGGATGGAAATTTATAATTGTACGGTGTAATTATCATAATCGTCAGATATGCAAATTGTAGAATGAGATTAAAGATTCCGTCAACAAACGGGATACACAGCAATATTTTTATGTCAGGATCCAGGAGGGAACAAGACAGTGTATTGAGGAAGAAGAGCAAGCTGCCGGCCAGAGGGCAGAGCCTGCAGAGGGCCCATACTGTGCATCAATTTAAAATATTTATTAATAATTAAATAAGGAATCTGATAAGATATGTGTAGTATTGCCAATGTAAATGTAGTAAAATTTCAATATAGTTAAATAATCAGCTATGGAATAAGCACTATACAGAGTTACCCTATTGTCCTCAGAGACGAGCTGTTATTGGCTGGTGTGTTTTGAAGTGCATTTTTGGTGAGAAGCTTTCATTTTTGTAGGTTTTAGACGGGGTGAGATAGCGTTGCCAAACGAATGCTTGCTTGAGTTTAAGCCTAGAATTTCTGTAAAACTTAAAGTTTATGGGGGGGGGGGGGGGTTTCAACAGTTAAATACAATACGAGAGACTGACTGGGACTGTGTGTTATAATCCCAGTAGCACCACCAGAGAAAATAGATACCCGCTTTTAATAAAACACCAAAATTGTATATATGTCTTAACGAACATACAAATATTAAGAGGCAGTCATCAAGTTTTGGATAAGTGTCACGGATTCGAATCTCCACGAAGTAGACAAAATTACAGTGAATACAAGCCATTGCCACTAACAGTACAAGACAAAGGTCTGCATTTGGAAAAAACAATTGGTAATGTCACGTATGTTACATTTAATAGTTACAAAAGAAATTATGAATACTATTAATTTTGCTTATATAACACATTTTACTATTATGAAAAAATGTGTATTATTTTTTGTTAATGTCACGAAGGTGCAAAAATTTTAAGTAGCAATGTGATTTTTGTCACTTATAAATGTAGCCAAATTTACGTTGACAAATATGGACTATATTGTTTCATGCACGGATGGCGAGTAAACTCTATTTAACGTACAGTAGAAGCTCGATCTAATGACATCAGAAATCGTACAACATTATTCTAAGGATTAGTAAGGTTATTTTAATTTTAAAAAGGTATAAAATTCAAGAATTCAAGTAAAATGCAAGATACTAATTACAGATTGTTTGAAAATGTTTATTAATATGCAACAATAACTTACTGCAGTAACAATGAGTTGATAAGGTAAGTTGTAGCTGTGAACTAAAGAAACATGAAAGAAATACTTAATAACTTTGGCTTGAACACATTTTGAGTGTCTGTCGAGTTAGGTCATGCACTCATCACCAACATAAAAGAAGTGTTGACTTATGCTCCTCTTCTCCTTCCTTTTCTCTCTCGCTCCACTACATGAACAAAAAAAAACATCAAAAATGCAAATAAAAATGTGATAAAAATTGATTACGGCATACTTTAGAATCTACAGTGATAAAATAATGCATAGAAAATAACAACAAACCTTATTAAAATTATAAGTATGATTGGGATAAAGTACTGACAAGTAAATTGCTGTAAAATTATGCATTGTGTTGTAAAGTGAATGAAATTATGTTCTCAATATCACTGTGACAAAATAGTGCCGAGGAAACTACTATAAAATCTGTTAAAATGGACACCATGCTTGTAAAACTGATGACCTCTCACTCACTATAAATACATGGTACTCACACATTGTATATTTTTAGTTCCAGCTATATGTATAGATTTTTGTGGTAGTAATTTTACTTTTAATTTTCTACATATTACAATAATTACATATTTCATTTTTGGGGGTGCATTGACAGTAAATATAGTCTTATGTGGTATAATTTTAATCAGAAAAGATTGTCTTCATTTGTAATATTTAAGGGGTCGAAATGGTTGTTTCTGATTTAATCACGCAATTCTTAGGAACCGCAACTGTCATTAGACCGAGATTATACTATATTTAGATATAATCATATTGTGCCATTTTGGTAGTTTTTGTGCACATTTATAAATTTTGTTGATCTTTGTGAGAAAATTTTCTATAAAGTCAAACAGTACAAGTGTACTTAAAAGAACACTGTTTGTTTTAGTGGAGAAATTTAAAGTTAAGCTTCAAAGGTTTATTTCGGGGTTTTTACAACGTGGGTTCTAATTTTTTTTTACTTGCAGCATACATTTTATTATGTTACTAGGCACGTGTCAGAAGCAAGTCTATGATTGATACAGGTCGCATGCCAGGGCAGCTGAATGTTTTGCTGGCTGAGGCAGGAGTTCCTTATGACGATGTACTGGAAATGGAAGAAATTAATGAAGATTTCCCTGAAACTGATCTCGTAATGGTAATTGGTGCCAATGACACAGTTAATAGTGCTGCTGAAGATGATCCCAATTCAATCATTGCTGGGATGCCAGTTCTGCGAGTTTGGACTGCAGATCAGGTGAGTGTAAAATTAACTTCTTATGGATATAATGTTGTTTAGCCCAATAGTAAACCAATAAAAAATGATAATTACTGAAACATGTAGACAGAGGTGAACGAGTACTTTCAGAATCGTACTTGCAGGTAGGAGAACACAGATGGAAGACACATTTTTCACTACACAAAAAATATCATCTGTGTTCTGCGTTCTCCTACCTGCAAGGACTATACTGATTTTTAAAAATGTGTATTGATTATAGGGGTGTGCGAATAATTGTTTAAGTGTTTCCAGTAGTTTTTGAATGAATATTAGTTTTTTCAGATAAGCTCAGAAAATTGTTCGAATTTTCTAATTATTATTGTTATTAATATTATTTTACAATTGCAATGCATAATCATTCATTTAAAGAGGGATACAGAAATCTACTCTGACTTGTTAATAAAAGTATCAAAATTCGGTAGTTTTTCTTGAAAACCTTGAAAATTCTTACAATATTCAGTTTTTGTTACTTTGCACCTGTTTTTACAGCGATATACTGATTCTTCTTCTCAGTCTTCTTCATTATTATGAGAAAATACAAATTACTTTCGTGAACAAGTATGTACTTACTTACTGTGATGTGTAGGCTAGCAGAACACTACTTTCTTTCTCTCCGAGTGCCATATAATAAATAACTAATGGTGATCGTAGACAGCTTCTTTTATCATTCTAGGATGCTACTAGAACAATAAAATAAATAACTGCAACTCCAGAAATATCCTAATCCTTAGTTTAATTTTAAATCACCGACAGGGGCAGACCCAGCTGTAGTTTTTTTTTTTTTTTTTTTTTTTTTTTTTTTTTTTTTTTAAGGCAATTTGTAGCTATGCCCACACCCATAGTCCACGGGCTTTCCCCCATAAAAATTTAGGTGCAAAATGGTGCTATTTAAGCATTTCCTAACAAAAAATTTAATATACACCGTTAACAAATTTTAATATTTTAAAGATGAACTAACGAAAGATTAAGAAAAGGGGAATCTGGCCCCCTCTCCTGGATCTGCCTCTGATGACCGAACATTTATACACTTCATAGAACCTTACACTGCCAAGTACGGCCAGTGACATCAAATAAAATCAAACGCTTCTTCAAGTACAAACATAAACTGTCCACTCTAAACCTCAACACACACAAGTGTCCCAGTCATTCCTCTTGGGAACTCGTTTTTCAACTTCCTGGTGTGCATTCTGTATATTTTACATTAAGAAAACAAAACCGAAAATTAAACTTTTAATACTTTTAAAGTTATGCATTTGTAAACCTTTTGGCAGTAATGGTTAGTAGAGTATGATATAAATGGTATACAGTATATACTTTTTAAAATGTACATGAATAAGTTTAATATAAAATTACCTACTTCCACAACATTCTAAAAATAGAACATGGCCACCTTTGGAAACTATGGTCTTAAGGCCATATTAAGTTTTTTTATTGTCTTAATTTTACATAAATGTCTTATTTTGAATTAACAGAAATGTCACTGCTGGGCTATAAAAGAAAATATATAAAGCCTAAGGTACCACACTTCCGCCATTCTCATACAATTAAACAAAATGCTAACAGTGCACTTTGATCAGGATCAAGAATATCAGGAGTATACTACTTTGCATTTTATCTTTATCACTTTTGTCTGTTTTTAAAACAAATAATGGCTTTGAAATTTCAGTTAGAATAATAGTTAGGGATAAAAGAAAACAAGAAATAAGAAAGTACCACAATAAAACAAATACTGTACATATACAATGTAAACCATCTAAGGGGGACAGATACTACCATATTTTACAACCTTTCCCCCTCCCCCCCCCAAAGTAAAATTCTTCTCAACTATCAACTTTTTAAAATAAATCTGACTGGTAAGTCTTTCGTCCGTACACACACAAACATACCCTTATTAGAATAAAAAAATATACGTAGTAGATAGAGACATGCGTTTGTGGTTTTATTTTATGTCACAAAGTGGTGTTATTTTTAGTCAAAAGTAGTGTTATTTTTAACCAAAAGTGGTGTTATTTTCTGCTAAAAGTGGCATCGAAAAGGGGTGCTATTATAAACATTGACTTTGTGCTTGATACATTTTTTATACTGTATTGTGTTTTAGGCTATTCTTGGTGACAAGGAGAGGATTTTTAGGTTAGGCCAATTTTTTTTTTCTGTGAGATAGTTGGCAAACACAAACATTAAAGAAAAAAATGACTATCTTTTTTACTTTTTGCATCACAAAAAGACGACAATGGATGCTTGTCATTTTGGCTGCAATTCCACCTTGTTGCTCTACCAGACGTTTTTGTTTGTCACTGTTAACGTGTGTGTTGCTCGATCTTTCCTTTCCCAACTGATAACACGTTACAATGTCTCCAAAACACTGTTTGTTTATCACTTGCATACAGTCCGTGATCATAAAACTCTGACACTTGCTGTTTAGCAGAAACATGTGATTTAGGCATTGTATTTACCAGCTTGCAAATAATGCAATAAACTTTTAAAAACCATCCATGGTACTACCTATTCGTATCGCTGTTGTAATCGTAAACATAACTCTATCTTTCAAATGATTTTTCCGCTGTGACTCTCGATGGTCGAAATGATCAATCTCTCAATATTCTTTAATCAATTTCTCGATTTGCATTAATAGATTATCACACATTTAGAAGTGTATTTTCCATGTTTACTAACAAATTTGCAGTATTTTCCCATTAATGAATAATTTGCTTTGTTTATTAAAAAACTCATAAATTCGCGCAAAAATTTGTTTTATCACAAATCCAATGGGTGCATGTCTCAAGTAATAGACTTCAAATTTCAGTGACTATATAATAGTCACAAAACTGGTATATTACTATGTAAATCAAGCCCCCTTGTGTCCTTTTATAACAAAATGTAAACAACATTAAAGAATACTGATTTGACTTCAAACACATATTTATACACTTTATCTTATTTCTTTGTAAAAAAAAATTATGGTAAACATTGAAAGTAGTTACTTTGGCACATCTCATATAGCTTTATTTTCTCCATATAAACAATAAAACATGTTTACAAAAAAATAATACTAGTCTACTCTGCGACCTTCTAAGGTTTAAAAACGTATTATAAACACCCTTATTCTAGCTTCGTTCTCATACGTCAACTCCCAAACATTTTTCCCAAAACACCTATTCAAACAGGGTCATCATATAATAGAACAATTTCGTTGTCTCTTTTCTCAAATATTGACTCCAATCACGTACTCTGACTAACTTTAAATCACCCACGCTGGAAGTCATGGGAAACTTGTGAATATACCTATTGCCAGTGGCAGTGGCCAGGAATGTGACATTAACTCACATCTTGGTGCCACATGTGAAAATAGTTTGTCTTTTGTCCAATGTTTAAATTGTCCATAAATGTCGGTTATTTTTCTGTCTATTCATTTTAACCATTAGATATCCGCAAAAAAAGTAAAATCCATTTAATTGTATTATGAGTATAAATAACCTTGTTATCCGCACAGATTAAGGTAGGAAATTGTTTAAAATTCACTATAAATTGCTTGAATACTTCGAAATTTAGGAATCTGGTATTAATTTTTGGAATACAAATAATACAAACTTATTAATTGAAAAGTTTTTGAAATTTTTGATATTTCCACACCCCTAGTTGCTGATTAAATTTAATACTATTGAGCGGTGACAATACAAAGACATCATTTAATTTGTACTTCTCATGTCTTTGCTCAGTTCTGTATGTAACTGTTGTGGAGTAAACTACTTCACCAGCACATTATACTTTTTATAAAAAAAACAGGTTAGCACGCTCAAAAAAAAACATAGCACATCCTTGTTCTGACAACTTAATAATATTATACATTTCACACTCTAAAAATTAATATATATTGCACACTCCAGCAATTTCACACGTGTTATAAATTACCAGTGACTTGGATTTCTTTATGTCTTTTTAGATAAAGGCTCATATCTTTTGTGGCTGTTCAGCAGATAAACCACTAGTAAAAATGAAATCAGCCCGTATATAAATGTGTGTGTGTGTTCGTGCATTTGTGTGTTGGTGTTGTGTGTGTGCATGGATTTGTGTGTGGACACACCCATGCAAAATAGTGATTTTTTTTTTGTGTGAATTAATTTTCTTTCAATTATGATTCACATCAATGGACAAACATTTTTGTATTAAAAACATATTTCAGATGTGCCAAAATGAAATGAGAACATGTAGAGTACTCTGACTTTTTACTTGCAGTAGTTTGTTAGTATCATTTTGCAGATAAATAAGGCAATTAATGAATAAGTAATGCCAGTGATTTTTGGTGAAAAGGATTTTGCATTATATGGTAATTTGTTTCAATGCCTTATATTCACATATGCAGCTGTGCTTCATGGTTATAAGTATAATATATCAGTACAGAGGTACCACTCATTTGACTGTGCCAATCAGAACAGTTACTGCAACACCACACGTCAGTGATTTGCGGGTCAAACCCAGAGACCTTGAGAGTTGAAACGTCCAATCATCACTGACCATGAAGTAGAAATGCAGATGTGCACATAAGGCATTGAAACTATATGTTACAATTTTTTTTTCATTGAAAATCACTATCTCTATGAATACGATTATATATATCAATAAATTAACATCTTCTGATTAAAGACTCCTAAGGAAAGTAGATACTATGAATGACATCTCGCAAAGACGAAGTCTTTTTTCAGTAGCGTTTTGTGGGAAAGTAAGTCAATTAATTAAATATTGATTTATATCAATAAACTAACTTAATGTATATGACCAATTTTTTTTTACTAAAAAGGAAAATGTCAATCACCTAGTGACTTGTTGCTAGTGCAATGTCTGCTTATGAAAACTTTTTTTTGCCTAAAAACAAGACAATCAGTTAATAAAACATTAATGTATCTCAAGAGAGGGACATTTTACTCCAAAACTGTAGTTACTACATTTGATTTTCACCAAAAAGTTTTAGGCAGTGTTGCAAAGCCACTATGCATTCATATGGTACTAATTAGCTTGCAGTTAAGTGCAAAAAATAGAGGTTTTTGTTGTTACTTTGTTTTATATTACCGTAGTTGTTGTTAACATATGTTAAGTCAAAGCCATGCCTCCATTTCCTATTGAGTCCATAAGTGGCAGATGTGTGTGCCATACAGTTTGCAAAGTGACGGATAAATTGTGGAACTCTCAATGTTTGACAGGAATGAACACCATGATGCCACATTTTGTGCTTCTGTTAGGGAACACTCACATTCCAAAAATTATGTAAGTAAAGTAGATGCAAGGTATTTCTCTCACAGCCAATACATTGTGTAAAAATTATTTAAGAGCTTGTGGAACTTACCAGACCCAAAACATATATAATTATTTGAGTTAGTGAGTAAGGCTAGGTGCTTATATTCAAAAGTTACTTCTGAATGAGGAGAGCTTAACCCCCTATCACAGAATCCTAGAAAGGAGATTATTTCCTAATTGGTTAAAAATCATTATGCCGAAGGACTGTAAAATTTTGTGAGCACAAAATCTTGATTTCATGCGAAATTCTGGTGAAAATGTGAAATTTGCTTGTTTCCGTGAAAAACGCACTTGTGGCGATAAAACCCATTGAAAGACAACTTCATTTCACTAATTCACACATTAAAAATTAACTTTTTTCATTTGCCGATGATCGTTACATGATCCGAAAATAATAAAGATGTTTTTAGATAATGTATAAATATTGTTTTACATTATAATTTAACATTGAACTTAAATCCTTGTCAATGTGAAAAACCAAATTTTAAGGTTATGTGCTATATTGCTACATTGTACACAACACCCCAGAAGAATTTTAATTTAATTGTACATTGTTCATTCAGTAATTTCCATTTATGGTTTCGTCAACATGTAACGTCCCAAAGTAAATTAGTTTTTTTTTCTCCCCACATTTACCTTGTAATTGCTGTATATTTACGCAAACAAAATATGCGACAAAAGCGGAGCGGGATTTCCAAAGAAGTTGAATGAGTCCTTTGGTCCAAATGAGCAGCCAGGTCAATTTATGCAAATTTCCTAATGAACATGTTTTGATGACAATACCTGCCCCTGCAACAGTCACAGGATGGCAGTTTAATATTACAGAAGAAACCTTAGAAAACATAAGGGTATGGGATTTCTTTCTTAAGTCATAACATGCTTTCAGATATGACATGAAAACTTTTTAAGGTTTGTGTAAAATTTTACAGGTATAAAATTTTTGTGTTAGTAAATAACATGATGACCTTTCAATTTACTTTATATAACAGAGTACATAATTAGTTTACAAAAAAAATATTGTTGTGATGTATGTTTTTTCACTTTTTATGTACTGTTTGTTCGAAACAGTGAATTTTGCAGGACTTAAGCAAAACTTGGAACTTTAAGAAAAAAGCTTTGTAATTGGAATGTTTATATTTTTCTATGTTATTATGTATTTAAGAAAAAAGTACAGAAGAAAAAACTAATTATTAAAATGTGCATCAAAATTAACATATTTGCAAAAAAATATAATAAAAAATTGGTCAAGCTCAGCTGTATTTGCACAACAATGTGCAATCCCAAGAAAATACACTAAGAAATATAATTATTGCTACTGAAAAATTATAAGTTTCTTTTAAATGAAAGTTTCAGTACAGCTGTTAAAAAGCTATAGGTTTATTAGCTAATAGCTTAAAACATACACTTAGAAAATATTCTGTAACAATTTTTTTCTTCTCAATAAGATTCCCTTCCAGTATACTTTACAAAAGAATGTAAGGATAATGTAAAATAATATTTGGAAGTGATAACACTAGGCAGTTTTTACCAATAAGTTGTACAAATCAGCCAATTTTAGCAGTTTTAAGCAAAATAGGGAGTTTGAAGAAAAAACAAGAGAGTATTTTTAACATACTGTATGTATTGTATATTTGTGTTTTTATTTATTAGTACTGGTGCCTATATTTAAGAGAAAAAAAAGTTTTTTAGTACTGTATGTGCAAAAAAATTATGGATGTTACATAGGTACTCCATTTTTTCTGCCTACTTTACATAATTATTACACAAAAGTGATTGGGCCCAGCATTATTTGCAGGGCAAATTTTGATTCCCAAGTAAAAAGAATTGTTATTATCAAGGCTGTGTATTAATTAGTTTCTACAAAATAATGGTTTGAACATGGCTTTTTGAACCAATGTGTTTTCTGAAGTGTTCAAGAAAAAAATTAATATTTCAGCTAATATTCAATTAATCTCTCTGATATTTTGGGAATCAATACTTAATACTACAAGTAAAACGCAGTAAAAAAATTAGAGAAACTCACTGTGAGGGCCTTGTTGAAATAACATGGAATGACCCAGCCACAGTATTCCAAAGTGTGGTATTACTATTAGCGTTGTTAATTTATATTCTGCCACAGTGAAAGAAATACCTAAAAGACACAACTTACACACATTGTGTTCACCACAAGAAGCAGAGTGTAAGCAGGTGCATTTCCTGCCAAGTCGCGTGTGTGTGCATGTTTATTTCCGTGTATGAGGCTTTATTTATGTATGGTGGTCGTAGTAGTGTGGCAGTTATTTTTTGTAATAAGAATGTGGAATAAGTTAAGTGCAAGAGAGAAAATTGTATTTCACAAACATCTGTTGTTTCATGTTTTAGTAAAGCAGAAAATGATAAAACTGTAAAATGTCGTAATAAACACATAATGGAAACATTTGAGAAAGTAAATATTTCACTAGAGAAACTGAACAATCCACATTTATTTAAAGTATTTTTTGAACAAATTTATGGAATGTAAGTTCAGTCTACTTTACATTTTATTTAAATTACATTTAATGAATCACAAGAGAGCATCTGTTTGAGAAAAACTGTTGAGCATGTTGACAGACTGTTAACTTTATAATTTTGTATGCATAAAAATAAGTTACAAAATACTTTCCTGTTCTTTCTTGGAATGCAGAGTTTTTATAGAAGAAAACACATGTTACTTGCCTGCAACTATTTTTACACCAGTGACATACTTACCTAACTGGCCTTTCTTTCTCTCTTTAAAATGTTTTCTCGTATTCCTAAATTATGTTCTAAAGTCTTGCAAAAATTTTTGTGAAATTTTGAGATTGTAAGTTGATGTGAAGACATTAAAATGAAAACACAGCTTTTTACAGAAACTGAATCTAGTTATGCACTCCCATTGCACAGTTCTTTCAAAGATCAGTGCTTTTTGCATTTTCAAAACACACCAATTTTCCCTAATGATGCCCCTTAATCAAATTGACCCGGTCTTTATGGAACAAAATGTACTGGATAATCAATAACCAGAAATGAATGCAGTATCTATTTCACCATGACTATCAATTGTGAATAAAATGTATAAAAACAGTAAACTAAACCATTTTTTTTTTTTTTTTTTTGGATATATGCCATTGCTAGTGAATGTTGCCGAGTTGCAGAAAAACCCAACGGTGAAACAAGAAGTAAAGAATGAGAATCTAGTTTTAGCTGTTATTGACTTATACGGAGGATCAGTAACCACCACCGTGGTTACACTTACCTCGCAGTTCGACGGGTCACGCACTTGTCTGTTTCCCAAAGAATCTTGGGAGAATATTTATATGAAGAATTAAGTCACTGAGTGTGCATGGACACCTTACTCCCTCATGGCCACACAACCTGAAATCCAGTTCTCACTTACTGTTTTACATACTTATGCCCAACATAACAAAACAACATTTCCCAAACATACTGCCTACCAAAATGAGCTAACATTTTATGTACATATATACACAGCAATATGTAAATACTGAACAGGGAGAGGACACAACTTTATCACTAGCCATTTTAGGAAGCCCTGTTAAGTACGAATGGTTACGACTCTAGTGACACTCCCTCTGCCAGAATGTATTTCCGAGATCCGACCTTGCTGCCATTTAAGAGATGGTAGGTTGTCCTCCTTTACAACCACAAACTGTCCCTCCTTCACATCACAGAAGTTGCGAGACCATTCAGACCTCCATTGCAATGTATATTCCAAGCTCCAGTGCTTCAAAAAAGTTGGGTGGCCTGATTGATGAGTTGCCATCAACTGAGATGCTTAGTTGTGACATTAGTCAGGTTCTCACTGGGTGAAGCAGTCAAAGGTGCTCCAATCAGAAAATGACCTTGGAGTCAAATATTCCAAGTCGTTAGGACTCTCGCGCAGCTCGCACAAGGGCCGGAAGTTCAGCACTGCTTCCACTTGGGTGAACAAGACACTATACGTACTCCTCAAAAGATAACTCTTGGTCACCCACAATGCACTTCAGATGACTCGTGGCTGCTTTAATGCCAGCCTCTCATATGCCTCTGAAATGAGGCAATGAAGGTGGGTTGAAGTACCATCTCACTCTCCTCCTAACCAAATCATCCACAACTTATTACGATGCCACCTCGATTGTAATAAGGCTTGCAACTTCTCAAAATAGTGGTTTGCCTCAAAATAGTGGTTTGCCCCAACAAAGTTGATGCTGTAATCACTATATACATGAGCACACATGCCTCTGCGAGCCACAAATCTGTCAAAGGCACAGAGATGCCAAGTACTAAGATTTGTCCATAGTTTATACGGATAGTCACTCGTTATTACATAATTACAGTAGCCCCAAAAATACTACAGAATTTTACATTTTCTACTTAAATATGCATATGTTTACCTATGTGTGTGCTTGTTATTGTTTACGTGACATTCACAGATACAGCACGCTGGTTGCGGCAGCTGTTTGCCCGAAGTCATAGCCGAGACTTACGGAATCTGCCTGACGTGATAACGTCTGTGGCTGTGGTACAAAGGCTCGACACATGTGCTCTTATCACTTGTTGCTTCTTTCGCTGATCTGGCATATTAAATTGGCAGGAAACGTAACCACGTTTTCGTAGCTTAACAAAAATATGTTTATGAGTTAGAAACAAAAGAATTTTCAGAATATTCACAGTTGTGGACATTTAGTACCTAAAATGTATTTTGAGTGTTTTGTGTGTTGTGCAAATGTGACTTCAATGTAAACACAGTGGCAAAAATGATTGTCGCCGTCATATCTACGCAAAAAAAAATTACAAGTATTTTCAAAGTTAAAAATTATATATAAGTGATGCTGCAGATCCAATAACAAATGTCGGAAGTTGCGGACGAATAATGTGAAGTGACCAGCCTGCGCTTGGGGTATACTTTTTCGATAAGTCAGTTGTGTTTCTAGGGTTTTGTTGAGTCTCTGTTCATGTTTATTTGATTGCATAAATAATGCTAGCCACTGTTACTGACACTTGAGAACCAAGAGCTGGTCAACCTAGTGTCAGTTAGGTGTAGGGCAGTGATGATGCCTTTATTATTTTCAAAAGCCCCAGTGTGTTGCCCGGCCACCCTACTTTAAGCCATTGCCTGTAAATGATTAAAATCCTAGTGTTTCTTCAATTGTTAGTCAGTGGTAATTGTTTCAAAATGAGTTTCATGTTGTCTTAAGTCTAATAATCCCCTAAGAAAGTCATTTGGTTAAATAATTTAAATGTTATAATTTTTTGCTGAACAAGAAATCACTAAGAAACCACTCTCTGAATGTAAAACCGTTATTGGGCCTGGCAAAACTGTACAGTAACAGAAAATCGCATCTGGATGCAAAATCTGTTGGTCTTTTATTGTAGTGTTAAATTATGTGTTCTCAAGCCTG